>CAUYSK010111504.1:0-18441 GCA_963575035.1 Avahi laniger
CTCTGAACCAGAATAGGGTATGACTTATTTTCTTAACCAGCATATGGCTGGGCTGCTGTGACGGTTAACTCAGGTGGTTAGAGCATGATGCCAAGGAAATCAGGAGGCTGGATGTCATTACAGGTGGCCTAGATGGTTTAGCTTGGGTCTGTAACCACAGGCTGGACCCCCACCGGACTAACACCTCACAAACATGGACTGTGCCTCACAAGGTAGAACTGGTTAAACAAATAGGAGGAGGTTAGTGCAGTCCTTGCCCACTTCTGACGAATGTGGCCAAGTGCCTGCCGAGTCAGAGCTGCCCCTTGAAATGGGAAGGACAGCGCAGGAACCGGGCAACACCCCTGTGGAGACAATCTTATCATACGGGAGATTTTCTCTTTGCTGCGATCAGTCGAATGAGTCATTTTAGAGGTTGCAGCAAACTTGCTGCAGATGGTACAGATGCTCCTTGTGTTGACAGTAGCAAGGGATTTCTTTTTGTATGCAAACTCATGGATTGCTTTTTCATTTTTTTCTATGTCTCATGGAAACATGAAGTATGCATGCAGGGCTACAATGCCCCTCGGAGCACTTTCTTGTGTATTTTTATTGTTTCCATCACTTTCCTGCTCTGCGACTTCACTACTCTGAGTCTTAGTTTACTTATCTATGAAATGGGGAAAATAATTGTACCCACGCAGCAGTCATGCTGGGAGAATCAAATGCAAAAAAATATATGTTTGTATCTTAAGTCTGTTCAGGCTGCTCGAACAAAATACCATAAACAGAGTGGCTTATAAACAAGAGAAATGTATTTATATTTCTTATGGTTCTGGAGGCTGGGAAGTCCTAGATCAAGGCACCAGCAGATTTAATGTCTGGTGAGGTCCTGCCTACTGTGTCCTCACATGGTGGAAGAGACGAGGCAGCTCTCTGGAGCCTCTTTTATAAAGGTGTCGATCCCATTCGTCAGAGCTTTGCCCTCATGACCTAATCACCTCCCAACAACCCTAACTCCAAATACCAACACATTGGTGATTAGGTTTAAACAGGAATTTGGGAAGGACACAACTATTCAGATCGTAGCATATATAATCTCCAAGCATGGTGCCAGGCACATAGCAGGAACTCAGTAAATCAGTAAGTGGTAGCTCTAAGATTAGTGTGGAAATGGAACAAGGGATTGGGGGAGTTTCTTCTCATGTACTTCCTTGCTTTTGTCAGTTTACATGTTGAAACTGAGAACTACTCCAAAAGATTCTATTTGTACAGCCACAAAATTATTAACTTCGGTGCAGTTTATGCTGGCAGATCCCCAATAGTTCGGAATTAACACCTGGTGTTTAGTGGATTGAAAATAGATTTTCCTGTCATTGTGGATATCCAGAATGGAAAAATGTGGGGAAACATTTAAAAATTAAATGTCTAGTCTGATTACATCTGCTTATGTAGGAAATGGACCTTAGGTTGGCTATATGTAAATACTTTTAAAAAATTTGAAATGAAATTTAATTCTTGTCTCTCCTATTGCTTACCCAGAGTAGAGTAAATGTTTTTGTTGTTGTTAAACTTAAACCTTTCCTCATCTGATTGCAAGAGTGGTACCTTGAAACTATTTAGCAATAGTATAAGAAGCAGTACTTTTTTTCTTGTCTGAGTCACAGTAGTAGTGGTAAGATAAGTGGAGGGAGGAAATCCTACTGTTCATCTGACCTTCACAGATCCAACTGGAACTAACCGGCTTATTTCTGGACCGAAATAGGTATAAAGAAAGTTCAGCTAATCTGGGACTCAGGCACATACCAGGGACACTAAACAGGCTAGTGAGGCTTGTACAGGGCACTAGAATATTAGTATCATCATGACTGTGTCATGATTTGACTTTCATTTTGAAAAATTTCATTGAAAATGACTTTGAAAAATTACATACAGCATAAACTGTGCAAATTTGCATTAACTTTTCTTATTATTTATTTATTTATTTTTTGAGACAGAGTCTTGCTCTGCTGCCTGGGCTAGAGTGCCATAGCATCAGCCTAGCTCACAGCAACCTCAAGCTCCTGGGCTCAAGTGAGCCTCCTGCCTCAGCCTTCCGAGTAGCTGGGACTACAGGCATGTGACACCATGCCCGGCTAATTTTTTCTATGTATTTGTAGTTTATCCAGCTAATTTCTTTCTATTTTTTTAGTAGAGACAGGGTCTCGCTCTTGCTCAGGCTGGTCTCGAACTCCTAACCTCAAACGATCCTCCCACCTCGGCCTCCTAGAGTGTTAGGATTACAGGCGTGAGCCACCACACCCAGCCTGCCTTACCTTTTAACAGGTTCCAGTGCTTTGCAGACAGAAAGGGGAATTGGATCTGCAGTCTATCTGTATAAATGAGTGGGGTTAGTTCTAGGTAAATGGCTTATACCGTTATCTACTTATCTTCCTTCTTCTCACACCCTCTCCACATTGAGGGACTTTCCTTGCTTTCTCCCAGTTGGGCACCAGAGCCCTTAACATCTTGATCTCTAGACTTGGTTTCACACTTCTCATTTCCACTAAGATATAAATGACTGATAATGATTTAAAGTGTTGTGTTCCCTCCAGATATTAATAATATTTCCATTTTCTTAAGCGACCTATCTCAAGTCTCCTACAGAAGAAATTTTGGAATTTTCAATATCATTTAATTTGGGGCTTAGGAGGATGTAGTGTGGTGAAGGATGTTTGTGGTTATATCAGATCTTCCAACTGGTCTGAAATAATAATCCTTAGGCATTACCTTCTCTACTAGTTCCCAGAGGCCTCTTCCAACTCCTTTCTGTGTAGTTCTTAGTGCTACAGAATAGGCTTGCAGTGAGAAGAACAATGTCTGTTGATAGATAAACTAGAGTATATTGGGATTTTTTCAAAAGGGAACTGTGTACAGTCCAGGAAACTTCCCTCAAGCAGATGCAATGACTCTTGCTGACACGCATTTCATTTTATGATCAGTTTATTTGTTTTAAAATTCAGTCAAGTACCAGTACAAGTGACTAATACTGGTGTTGTTGTGTATAGGCAGTCAACAACCCTGCATCAGGAACAACTAAAAACAAAAGGGGAAGGTTTTTATCGTAGCTTTTGTTCTCATGCTTTATTCTGCTAATATTCAACTTCTGCTTGTTATTGTAGACTCCACCCATCTCTACCATAGCCACCAAATGCACTTATCCACATGCACACACATATGTACACTCCCATTAGGAATTATGGACTAAAAACAAATGAATTTCTTGCTTTGCTGTCATTTTGGCATAGATGTCGTTAACACTTTCCCACTCGATCAGTTCTAAGGGGGACTCAGTAAGTCCAGAATCTCCTGGGATACTAGACACTCTCTCTAGAGTCTATTGTATGTTGTTCATCCAGGCTTTGGCAAACTGAAACAGAACTCCTGTCAATTTATTCCTGGAAAACTTTGAATTTTATATTGTAGTGTTCAGAAATATATTTAGATCATAGTGTTATTTAATCCTGTAGTAATATTAGCATTACTTTTACTAAGAGTATATTAATTTCTCATTTTTAGATCCAGTTGGACACTTCAGTCATTTTAACTTCGAATGTAAAACATTGATTGATTAAATGAATAGTAGAGTTGTGAATCCCAGAACAGGCAGACTTATGTAGGCTCCCATTTGCATGTATCTTTACTGACCCCCCCAAACTTGAAAAAAATGATATTATATATTTTTGTTCTAGAAACAGATTTTAGCTCTTCAAGAATATGTACAAAAAGAAGATAAAAATTTTGTCTTGATGTGGCTCCCAGAAAATATGCAGATTAAAAATGGAACAAATGGCTCTGCCTGATGGGAAGAAAGACCCTTCAAAATCCTAGGCCCATTACCAATCATGTCCCATATGAAAAGGTACATTTTATTCTTGTCACCACATTTGGGAAAAACTGATGCAATCTGTTTTCTTCAGGAGATTTCTAGGCATCCTGAAACAAAATGTTTTTAGAAGGGGCATTTCCATCCAGAAGGTGAGCATCTGGTTACCTATAGATATGTATATCTACATTGTTGGCTGGCAAATTAATAGATTGTGCCTGTGCTTCAGAATACTTCTAGTCCCAAATATGTATTTTTGAGACTAGAAGAAGTCTCAATACATTTTAATACATTGACTACATCTTAAACTTAACAATTAAATTGTATTTAAAACAACAACAACTGATTGGTGTCTTCCCTAGAGACAGTAGCCTATCAGAATGATAGTTGAGACTGGCAAAGTGAAATGTTTTATTTATTTAATATGTTTTTGCTGAGAGTTGAGTAATATCAGGAAGGCCAGAGGTCATATCTGGAAAAGTCACCTAATGCCAGGAAGAACCTATAGGCTCAGACATGCAAAGGTTCAAATCCATGAAGATGACCTGAGAGGGGGAAGGAAGCAGCAAAAACCAGGAACTGAGGCTGGGAGCAAAAGGCAGACCTGGGCAGAAAGTTTGGGCAACTTGGAGTCAGGATCCCAGGCAGGTGGGATCCAGTGGGCAGCAGCAGGGAGGAGGGGGAGCAGAGAGAGAGGCACTTTTGACAGCGCCCCAACTGAGTACAGTGAATAAACTGTGAAGATGAATGTGTGTCAAAAAGGCTCCACCTCCTTTTTTGTGGACTACTGAGGACATTCTGTAGGTGATCAGCATTAATTATAACTTATGCGTATGAGCTTCCTGTAACTGGGCCGGGAGTATCAATACGCTCAGGTCAGAAGTGTGGGACTGAGCATGCATTGTGCATTTCCTGGTGGGCGCTGCCTTCTCAGCTTGGCTCTTATTTCCCATTACTGCTTCTCTCTGACTCACTGATGGCCTGCCACATGTCATTAGGCAGCTCAGCTGCCGCTCTCATATCTCCCAAAGGTATACCGAGGTTTGTGTCTTGGCTTTTACATTTTTTCTTCTGAGAGCCAGAGGAAGTGGGCCTTTGATAGTTTTATTTGTTGAGTTGAATACTTACAGTGTCTTACAGTTTCAATTTGCCTTTGTCGTAGGTATTTGATCCTGATGACCTTTATTCAGGGGTCAATTTCTCCAAGGTTCTGAGTACTCTTTTAGCTGTCAACAAAGCGACAGAAGGTAAGCAGGGCTTGTGATTTATGAATTCTGGGTGACATTTTTGCATCCATATGTTTCTGATTACTCCAGGAGCCAGCTATGGCCAGGATTGTTTGATTGGTGCAAATTTTCCCACTGCCCCTCAAATAAAGCCCAACAAGCATCAAATGCTTTAATTTTTCAAGGTTTAGCATTTAGACACACTTATGGCCGATGTTCTCCTAATGCCTTTAATATAAAGATAAGAACCAAGAAAATATTTCATTTGAAGCTCTTCAATAGCCAATTGAGTATAACAAGACAGAAAATAAAAAGGAAAATACCAGTTCCCTTTTTCATAAAATTTACAAAACACAGTCGTCACTTCCCTTTCCCCATTAGAGATATATTTTTTCATTGTTTTCCGTATGTCTTGTCCATATAAAGGAATCCTTCGGTAACCTTGCACCAGAAATGAAGCCTTGGATTCGTAGAGAGTGAAAAGAGTATCTTTTATTTAAATGTTTAACACTCATTACTATGGAGGTATTAAATATAAATCTTAAGTGTGAAGAAAATGATGATAAACAGAGTATAATTTTACTCCTTCTGTGATACAGTATTTTACCAACAGCAGTGTAGTAATAATCACAGTTAAAATGCTTTGAGCTCTTACCCTGGGTCTAGGCTGTCCTAAGAGCCATCAATGGTTTCATTCAATCTGTGAAACAGCCCTGGGGGGTGGGTATTATTATTATTAGGTCCATATTACATATAAGGAAAGTCAGGCCCACAGTTGCCCAACTAGAAAGTAAGTGGCTGAGCTGGGATTCAGACCAACACCTGACTGACCCCAGAGCCCTTCTGCCCAAACACAGATCTTGCTGCTCAAACTGCTGGAGAGACGACCGGCTGTGTACCCAGCACTGCCAGGTGCTATAAAGGAAGTGGAAGATATGGTCCCCGCCCTTGAGAAAATTACTGTCTATTTAGGGAGACTCAACTTACCCACGTGAAACAATTAGAGAACAAGAGCAGACAATGTAATCAAGTGCCAAATAGAATGGAGCATCTAGGAAGCTATCAAGTAATTATAGTTTTAGTCAAAAGAGCTGTATATAATAGCAATACATGTAAAAATACTTCTCCAAAGTTGTTCTTTTGCTTTTTGGGGAAAAACATGCTTTTGAGCTATTATAAGGCGTATAGCAGAAAGTACAGCTAATTCAAGCAACTATATTTAACACACATGACAACTATCCAGTTCTAGGCAGGGAGGATCGTGTAATTCTAACATTATGCCACACAAATTATACGTTCCTTTGCCAAACTCTCCTAGCAAGTTTTACAGTCTCTTCACTTGCCACAGATATTTATAAAAATATAAGGAGGTGAAAGTTAAAACCCACAGCATCAAGGAAATTACTTGGATACTGAGCTTGTCGCCTAGGGAATGTTTGGGCTTTAGACTTTTGCAGTTTATGTCTTTTAAAAATAAATGGAGAGGAAAAGAACCCTTATTTGAATTTGTCAAGAAGCCAACTTCTCTCTTTTGTACACTCTCAGCATACTGAAAACATCCAGCTCAGCCCTGGCCTGATCAAATTTCATGAGGTTTCAAGGAAGAGAGAACTCCTGAGTTTGATTTAAAAAAAAAATAAATTTTTCTAGTAGCGAGATCGCATCTTTCCCAGACACACACTCTCTCTCATTCTCATTCTCCACCCTTCCACACACACATCGGGGAGATTTTACATTATATATGCCACATGTATTGTTACATGTGAGTAAGAAAAGAACCACTGAGTTATGGGCCAAAAAACAAAGAGAGAAATTTGAAATATTTCAAAGTAATAAGAGCCACAAACAGCTGTTTGGTACCCAATATAGTTCTGCCTTGGATAACAGGGCATGCTACTGCAACTGGTTCACGAGGGAAGAGTTGTAGGGAAATGGGTTAAGAGAAAATGTGGTTCTGTCGCTGTTTTTCATTCTACTGGAGAGCGATGGCCAGTAAGGTTAAGAACAAGAAGGTGGTTGCCATAAAAGGATGGGGTGGCGGGGAGGGGGCTGAAATACACTTGGCATGTTCATAATGACAACAGAGGTACAGCCAGGATGCTTTAGATAATGTCCCATGAAAGATAATGTTATGTTGTAGATGTTTTTCTGCCCTGAGTGCTTCCTTCACCATGCCTTTTCCTCTTTTCACAGATCAACTGTCAGAAAGACCATGTGGACGTTCCTCTTCTCTTAGTGCTGCTAATAGTTCTCAGACAAACCCACAGGGAGCAATTTCTAGCACAGCTCCAGGGCTGCAAAGGCAGTCAAAGGCAGTGGTAAGTATAGTCCCCAGTTCCCTCTGTTTGTTTTAAAATCCATAAAATTAGATCGATATCTTAGTTGCATCTCCATATGTGGGGAGACAGCCATCGTGTTCGTTTTGGATGTCACTGAGAAAACCAGTTAGAAACCGAGCACCAATTCAGGCTGGCCTGATGGAACAAATCAAAGGCATGTGGAGTGGAGAGTCGAAAAAATCCAAAAAATTGGGGTGGGAGCCTCAGCTCTGTCTCTTACTAGAATTGGGCCAGTCACTTACCTGAGAATGCTATGCAAATGTAAGTCATTATGGCTACTTCCTGACGGCTGTTTGCTGGGATTTTCCCTATGTGTTGTTTTATTAGGAGAACTAGGTGGTGCCTGACACATAGTAGGCAATGAATAAATATCAATTACTATCCTCATTGTTGTCATTTTTATTTTTCTCTTGGCATTCTAATTGAGCAAGATCCAACTTTAAATATCAGTCTATGATGAACTTTTATATTGGGATCTCGCAGTTGTCTTTGTATTTGGTCTTATTGGGAGCTTTTATTTGGGAGAAAACACCTCATCTTCTGCTTGTTGGGTGGAACCTTTATTCCCTGTAAGGCCCCATGAACTGTCACTTCCAAAGCACTTAAATGGGGGGTTCTTAACCTTTTTGAGATCACAGATCCCTTCGAGAGACTGATGAACACTATGGCTCTACATCCCTTGCACCCTCTCAAACTGTATACAGAAGCCCACGTGTATAAGCTCATTGGGGCAAAGATTCATTGTGCTTATTAGATTCTCAAAGGGGTCTGTGACCCTCAAAAAAGCCCAATTTGTACATAACAGGTTAAGAACTCCCAACTTAGGTAGCTATGGAGAATTTGATCTTTGCATATGTATAAGTCTTAGACAAATTAAGATATTCGTAGTAATTGGGAGATGAGATGCAGGTTTTATGAGAGTAGGTTAATACATCTTGGTCATATCATTATGTGGACAATTTGTGCATGTTGAGCAGGGGGAGGTGGAATAGTTTATCACTCTACTTTGTTACCCGGCTTAGTTAAATAGATATATTTAGATAATTGATAGAGGGAGAGGGAAATGAAAGCTATGACACCCTTAAAATACACATTCTCACAAATGCAAAAGTTTGCATAGTTTTGAGGGGTTTGTTAATCTCCCGAGACCCATAAATGGGTCTTTAATGGGTTTTTAACTCCTAAGTTAAACTTAGGAGTTAAAAACCTAGAAATGAGTTGGACCTGGAGTTTTATCCTTGGTTACCCCACTTTATTTGCCTAAATCCATATCATTTCTACTTCTGCTTCATTTAGATGAGTGCTTAATCTGATGTGGGTTTTGTTTCTTTAGGAGATGACGGAAAATGGAAGTCACCAGTTGATAGTAAAAGCAAGATTCAACTTTAAGCAGACTAATGAAGATGAACTGTCAGTCTGTAAAGGGGACATCATTTACGTCACTCGAGTTGAAGAAGGAGGCTGGTGGGAAGGCACATTAAATGGGAAAACAGGCTGGTTCCCTAGTAATTATGTCCGAGAAATTAAATCCAGTGGTAAGTGAAGCTTTTAAAAGCCTTTTTGCATGTGACTCTTGTACTTTCTTGGTGTTCTTGCTAAAAATCTTGTAGTTTTAATTAGTTAACAGAAACTGTTTATACTTGTATGTGTATGTCAAAAATAAGACTAGAACAGAACTGGAAAAAAAATCTGTGATTAGATATTTTGAAACAAAGTTGTATTTAGATTACATAGAGGCAGCAAAAAGCTAAAAAAGCAAAGGAATTCAAAGCTTAGACAACTGTTCCATCTTAGCTATGTCCCTTTATGTCTACTAATTCTAGCTCATGTATTATAGTACGTAGTCCTTCCTGCTACTCTAAAACTCACCATGGCAAAATACAATAATAAGAGAGGCCATGTGCTAACTTCCTTTTTTAGCCCTAAGCCCTTTAAGCAGACGTGAGACTACATGCCTCAGAGAGGCATGTAGTGTGGAGAGATAGCAATCATAGGGCTGCAGGAAGCTGTCTGGCCTCTGATTCGGAACCAGATTGCCTGCCCTTAACTCATTGCATGCTGTTAGCCGCTTGCCCTTTTTCTGCAACAATATCCAGAGAATGAAATCTAATTGCTCTTCAGTAGTCCTTCCTAGAGTTTTTTTCTTGTAACTCACTTGCCCTTTATTATTTAAGAAGGTAGGCTCTGCTTCTATTACAAAAAAAAAAAAAACCCAAACCCTTATACATAAAAATATGTCACAATATAGATAAAAGAGTGTTCAGTCATTCACGTTATTACATCTCTTCATTTTTCAAAACTATTTACACTAGGGCTCCTTTGAGTGGTTAGCTCCTCAGTGCATTATTTCTTTTGTCGATGTCTTCATTGCTTCTTTAATGCCTCAAATTGATACAATTAATTAATTAATTAAATTATAGACACACTGTAAATAAAATGAAACGTCACAAAAATATATAGTTGACCCTTGAACAATGTGGGGGTTAGGGGTGCCGAGACCCTGCACAGTCGAAAATCCTTATATAACTTTTGACTTCCCCGAAACTTAACTACTAATCGCCTACTGTTGATCAGCAGCCTTACTGATAACATCAAGTTGATTAAGACATATTTTGTATGTTATGTGTATTATATACTGTATTCGTACGATAAAGTAAGCTGGAGAAAAGAAAATGTTATTAAGAAAATCGTAAGGAAGGAAGAGAAAATACATTGACTATTCATTAAATGGAAATGGATCATCATAAAGGTCTTCATCTTTGCTGTCTTCACATTGAGTAGGCTGAGGAGGAGGAGGAAAAGGAGGGGTTGGTCTTGCTGTCTCAGGGTGGCAGAGCTGGAAGAAAATCTGCTTATAAATGGACCTGTGCAGTCCAAACCCATGTTGTTCAAGGGTTAACTGTAGAATGTAGATAATAAAACTTCCTCTTCCCTTTGCTCCCTCCCCCAGATAACCACTGTTAGGAGCTTTTCCCTAAAGCATTTAAAATAAAATTTACTTGGCACAGTTTTCTGTGTTGGGTGAAAAGGGGCCTCTCCTTTAATATAATATGTTTACAAACAGATTTATGTATGTGGAGACTTCTTAGCATTTTTATTCTTTTATTTTTATTTTTTGTTGCTCAAAACTTATACTTTATTTTTCTTGAATATTTATATTTATGCTTTTTGTCACTATCCACACTGGTTATTTTTAAAAAGCCTGAGTCATTTTGTGATTTTAGTCCCAATATAACAATCATCCTCTCACTCTTAGAATTCCTTTGCCTTTGTCACTTTGCCTTCTTAGCATTTTTAATTGCTGAGAATTGAGAATTTTCTTTTGAGCCCTGAAGTATTTTCACAGGCCTTGCCTGGAATTTTCTTGGTTTTGATGATTTTCACAGATGATTTTTACCCCTTGCTAAATCTTTCAATTGACATAATTTGGTTGTCAGAATCCCTAAATGATTTTTCAGATTCACTCTAACATTGTTTCCTGATTTAGTGTCTCCATGTGCAAAACTATAATAAAAGGAACAGCTCCTGTTGCCTTGTTGGAGAACTCCAAGCATTGTTGAGAAGACATGGGAAGTGGACAGCATGCCCTCACTTTCATGGCCCTCATTATAATGTCCCTCACTGTTTGCCTTGTAGCATAGTCTGGCCACTCCCTTATGGACTGCCCCAGGCTGTTTGTCCTGGTCTTCGGGCCCTTCCCTTTAAATTTCTCCTATACTCTCTTTGGTTTAGAACTCAGTTTAGGACTCATGTGTCAAGCTCCAGCTCTGATTTGAGTACTTAGGTAACCCCTAGAAGCATCTAACCCAACTGTCAGGGATAGGTCTGGGTTTCTTGGGTCAGGGAAGCCCTGGAACTAGAAGTATATGGAGCAACATCTCCTGTAGCTTCCTAACTGGCATCCCTACTCCTGTCCTTGTCACTCCTATACTTTAATCTAGACTCAGTAGCCAGAGTGACTGTTTGAAAATGCAACTGGGGCCATGGCCCCCCATCTCAAAAAGACTAAAGGCCAAGGTCATCACAATAGCCTACAAGGCCCTCTAAGATCTGGCCTCCTGTTGCCCCTCTGGCCTCTTCTCTGATCATACTCCTCCTCCGGCCTCCTCTCCCCCACATTCATTTCACTTTAGCCACACTAGCCTCTTGGCTGCCTGTGCCAGATAGGCCCCTGCCATGCTCGCTGTCCTGTCTGGAACACTCCCTCCAGCTATCAGCATGGCCGGTTTCCTCACCTCCTTCAGGTCCACTCACTTGTTCGCTTTGTGGGGGGGCCTTCCCTGGTCACCCAGGAGAAAATTGAACCCTATCCCCACTGTCTCTAATTCCCCTTCCCTGGTTTATTTTTTTGCTTATCATTTCTTTTCATCTAAACTACAATATACTTATTTATTTCATTTCCTGTCTATATCTTACCATTAGAATGTAAATACCACAAGGGCAGAGAATTTTTTCTATTTTGTTTATACTCAGTAAATATTTGTAAAATAAATGAATATTGTGTGGTAGGTAATTAAATTCTGTTCAGCTTGTTCATTGAGTACCTCCTAGGCACTCGGGAGTCTATAACAATCTATACCTCATGGACTGTGTTCCCAAGGGCCTTACATACAGTGTGGTAGTCAAGACACCTTTGTACACAACCAACTGTAGCAGTATAGGACAGAGTAAGTAACACAGAAAAAGGGCTAGGTAAGATGGTGTTAGAGCAGCGAAGACACAATTTGATCAAAAATAATCTAAAGAGGGGGAAGCACTTGAATTGGGTCTTGAAGGGTGGAAGAAACTTCTGCCTGGTAGAAGAGGGTGAGAAGGAGTTTGTAAGGTAAAGCACAGAAGTAGGAAAGCATGGAGTGGGTGGCGGGGTGATTTTTATTGGGAATCAAACGTGTGAAGAGAAGAAATGGGACCTCGAGCTGGAGCTACATTAAGACGGGCATCAATGTCAAGTTTTAAGCAGGGGATAACGTGATTTAGGAAGATCCTTCTAGTGGTAGTGTGGGGGATGGATTGCAGGGAGATGGTGGGGATAACCAGCAGGATGTAGGGAAACCAGTAGAGGCTACTGCTGAGGTCCAGGCAATCCGGATAGTGGCGCGGACTACTCTGGTAATAGTAGGGAGGAAGTGGATGGATGCAGCAGATATAGTTGAAATAAATTCAGAAAACTTGTCGATGATTAGTTATGCATATAAGGGAAGAGGTGAGGATAACTCCAAGTCTAGAGGTCCCACTTGATGATGAGCTCCTTAAGGGCATGCACTGTCATCCACTTACCCAGCCAGCAAAGGTTTATTTTTTTATGGTTAGGGTATCAGTCTCTGTCCGAGGCACTGGTGCAGCAGAGAAGCACAGGACATGGCTCTGGCCTTCGTGGTGCTCATACTCTAGTGGGGGAAGACATCATTAGAATACACTGTGACAAGTTTAATGATAGAGCTAACTACAAGGTGCTGTGGGGAGGGGTGAGGAGAAGAGGGACACCTATCTCATCTTGATGGTGAGGTCAAGGGGGACTTATTCATCTTTGTATACTTTGTATGTTTTGTATGCTTTTCTCCACAGTGCTTAACATGGTGCTTTAGACATAGGAAATGTTCGATATGTGCTGAACTGCATTAATAGAGATGATAGGAAGAGGAGGAGGGTGTGTGTGTGTGTGTGTGTGTGCGCGCGCGTGTGCATGTGTTGTGGGGGTGGTTGGTACTGAAGATGATAAATTGTTTTGGACTTGTTGCATGGAGGTAGAGCGAGTCATAGATCTGAAGATTTCCAGCAAGTAGCTGGTAGTTATGGATAATAGAGCGCATGAGAGAGATAAGAGCTGGAGATGACACAACTGACAGTATAAGGTGGTGGACGATGAAGTGTAAAATCTATAGTCGATTATCAGTGTTCATAGGCAGAGAATGTATTATGGCTAAAGAGGTTAGAGGAGGCTTCATGGAGGATACAGATAGGGTTTGAGTTGAACACTGAAAGACAACTGTGGGGACAGGCCCAGAAGAGAGGCGGAGACAATCTAAGGCATAGTCATTGGTCAAAGAAAACAAAAACCACGAAGATTCTGTGGTGGGCCTGAGCAGAGTGAGCTTGGAGGAAAGTGGAAGAGATTAGCTTGGTGTAATAAAAATGTCTTGCTGGGGAAGCAGGTGCTCAAATAAGTCTTTGTTGATTTGAATTCTTTCCCACCCCAACTCTTGCTTCTTAAGCCACACCTATCTAGGATGCTGCTGAGGGACATTATAAATTCAATGCTGTGTTGTGTTATGTTTGATCTAGAAAATGCTTGTCACTTTTTTTTATGTCTTTCAATAAACTCCATACTGATGTGTAAGCTTACGAAAGAGGATTTGTCTTTAAGGAGTTTGAAAAAAATGATTCATAGATGAAATGCATATTTCATAGAAATGAAACCTCCAATTTAGAGTTTTAATCCTCACTGCAATACAGCCTCTGGGCCATTTATGAACTTGAATCAGGCATGGAACTGAAGAACTTCAGTGATCTCTGTCTGCTTCCTATTGGGTCAGACATGTAACACTGTGATCACTGGAATAGTTAGTGATTCTGACAAATTCATACATGCAGCCTGGGGGAGGGGACTATTCCACCTGATACTACACATCCTTTTGTAATGCCTTAAAAGCAAAACAAAGCAAAGTCCAGAGCTGTACAACCCTCACCCTGCAGATTGCTGTGCTATGGGAGTGCTGTGCATAGTTTTGTTTCCTTTAGCCTGTCATTGACAAGAACACTTTGTGCTCTGGTAAATTTGCCCTTGGGGAGTGGCATTTTAAGTTTTGGATTCCACTGTAGCTCTTGTCTAGTGATAATTACGGCCAAAGCTCTGGGGACAGCTTTTTCCCCGCTCTTTGAGAGGAGGCCGGTTTCAGAGGAGGTACAGCATAAAGAACCACCTACCTAATACTATAGAAAGTTAAGAAATAGAATATTTGAATATAAAACACACACACACACATACACACACACACACACACACACAAATCTCCTTTCAACATGAGCTTGAGGCTGAAGGTAGAGTAGGTTTTTGTGACCATGATGATCAAAACCTCTCTCCAAGGATGATGGAACTTGGACATTGGTGACATCATGAAGTCATTATTACCAATTCTGTTTGCCTACCTCTGGATTTCATATTGCATGAGAAAAGTAAACGATATTTTGAGCAAAATTATATTTTTTCAAAGATCTTGAAAAACACGTGCATCAATAACTTAGTCATTTATATAAGCTACAGAAGATATATTAAAGGCCTTTGCTCCCTTATTTGAGTCAGACATATTATAAATAAGAAAATTAGCCATTTATACAATTTTCAGTTCACTTTTCAAAATCAGTGGTAACCTGTAAGTTAACTTGTTATTTATACATCAAAGTAATTTCTGCGAATACATTGGTAACATAGTAACACATATTTTTTATTTTTGTCTTTTCTCTACTTTCTAGAAAGGTTAAGAGTTTTGTTAGGACTTTGCATTAAAAATTCCTGGCAAAACTTTAAGCCAAGAAAATATTGAGGCAAGTATGATTGGAGCAGATATTTTAAGCAAATTCTATTTTCCCCAACTTATTCCCTTAAGAGGTCATTAAATCCTTCTTCTAAAAGTTCTTATGATTAGCAGGTGAATGTAGGTATTAATTGAGGGGATTAGGTACATGGTTAATTAAATTTGTATTAAGGCAGATTAAGAAATCACTCTTCCTGCTCATTATAAACCAAAGCTAGGATTGAGCTTTATATTTAGACTTCCTGTTTTAATCCCTTGGGTGTATCACATAGATGTTTCATGTCCAAAGAAACTATTTGTCATTAGATTTCTTTTTGTCCTATCACCACCAACAGGCAGTAGCAATCTCTACACTAGCAAGGAAGGGGAAAGGATTCAAAGTTAATTGGAAAGGGGTCTGGTCTTTACATCAGAATTAGGAAGGTTTCTTAAACCTGTGTCTGTGTGACACTGTTGTTGTTTGAGATATATTATGCCAAACAACCCATTTGAATTCTTCACTTTATTGACTGATTTTTTCTCCACTGGTTGGATTGAGTTGACCAATCTTTTCATTGCCTTAGAACACCACCTAAAAGATTTATGTTTTTCTGTTTTTCTGGTTAGGTCACTTTGAACCACCCCCAGGTACTAAACTTGTCTCCTCTGAACCTCCACATGTTTATTCCTTCTCTGCATGTTACTGAGTATGGGTTTCAGAGAGAACTTCACATGGCTGGAGCAAGTAGTGGTAGGGGTGGGAGTAGGAAGCAAAGGAGGAACAAGCGGCAGGAAACTGTTATGAGGTCATAGTGCTGGTGTATTTCTCTTTGGACTCCTTCTTGAATTTTTTCATGGGGCTAGTCATTTGCAAGGGCTACATTTTTTAGACTTTCCAAGTTTATCCATCCAAATCTGTCTTCCTTCTGTTCTTTGTGTCAATCCCCCATGCTAGACCAAGCCTATAGGGAGAGCTAGAACTTCCAGCACCATGCTGAATTAATAGTGGCGAGAACATATGTCCTTGCCTTCTCCTTGATCTTAGAGGGACAGCATTCAGCATTCAGTCTTTCACCATTATGTAAGATGATAGCTGCATGTTTTTGTAGATGCTCTTTGTTGAGTTGAAGAAGTTTCTCTTTATTCTCATTTTTTTCTGGGAGTTTTATTTTCTTGAATGGGTGTTGAATTTTGTCAATTACTTTTTCTGCATCAATTGATATTATCATGCTATTTTCCTTTTTAGACTGTTAATATCATGGGCTACACTGACGGATTTTTAAATATTTAACCAACCTCAGCCGGGTGCGGTGTCTCATGCCTGTAATCTTAGCACTCTGGGAGGCCAAGGAGGGCGGATCGTTTGAGTTCAGGAGTTCGAGACCAGCCTGAGCAAGAGTGAGACCCTGTATCTACTAAAAAAAATAGAAAGAAATTAGCTGGACAGCTAAATATATATATATAAAAAATTAACCGGGCATGGTGGTGCTTGCCTGTAGTCCCAGCTACTTGGGAGGCTGAGGCAGTAGGATTGCTTGAGCCCAGGAGTCTGAGGTTGCTGTGAGCTAGGCTGACGCCATGGCACTCTAGCCCGGGCAACAGAGTGAGACTCTGTGTCAAAAAAAAAAATATTTAACCAACCTTGCATCTTTGGAATGAATCCCATGGTATATAATATTTTAAAATATTGCTGAATTCTATTTGCTAATATTTTGTTAAGGTTCTTTTGCATTTATATTCATGAAGGATATTGGTCTGCAGTTTCCTTTTTTTGTGTTGTCTTTGTATGGTTTTGGTGTCAGTGTAATAGTGATCTCACAAAATGATTTGGAAAGTGATCTCTTCTATTTTATTTTCTATAAGAGATTGTATAGAATTGGTGTTGATTCTTCCTTTAAACACTTGATAGAATTTTTCAGTGAAACTGTATGGGCCTGGGGGATTTGTTTTCCAGAGTTTTAAATTTACATGTTCAATTTCCTTAATACATATAAGACTATTTAAATGATCTATTTAATATTGGGTGAGTTGTGGTAGTTTTTGTTTTTTGAGAAATTGGTTCTTTTCGCATTTCTTTGTCCCATTTATGTGTGTAGAGTAATTGTTTTTAGTATTCTCTTATTATCCTTTTAATATCTCCAGGGGCTGGAGTGATGTCCCCTGTTTCATTCCTGATAGTCGTCATTTGTGTCTTCTCTCTCTTTTTCTCCATCAGTCTCACTAGAAGATTGACAATTTTATTGATCTTTTCAAAGCACCATCTCTTTTTGCATCATGTTAAGCCATTCAGGAATCTCCAAGGCAGCTGTTTCTTTCTTTTCAATTCATGTTTCTCCTCCGTTCTACTTTACATAGTTAACATTTTGTTTCAATTGCCATTTCCTATTCCTGTGGGCTTTCCATGCCCCTGCTGTGTCTTGGCAGGCACTCCATTACTGTTTATCCTTCCTTTTGGCCTTGCTTTTGAAAGGTGATCACATCTTGCTGGTATTTCTAGAAAATTTCATTTTTATCAAGATTGGTTTGCATCATAATTACACAAAACAACTGTGAATTCTAATTAGAACCATTATAGCTACCTTGTAGAAAACTTGCCTAATAAAACCTAAAAGAATTTGGTAACTGTCGATTTTGAATATGTCTAAGAGTGCAATGCTGTGGTGTACTGCAAAGAACACTAGGCTTGGCAATACGATACTTGGGTTCAGGTCCTGGCTCTGCCACTTGCAATCTCAAGTAGTAGGCAGGGTGACTCTGCATTGCTCAGGTTTGCTCAGTAAGGCCTTGTGAACCACCAGTGGATCCAAGTGGATCTTGAAGTAGCATAAAGCTTCTAGAAACTGGCCATACCCCACTTGTCATTCCTGGGGAGTAACAGAGTTGGCCTTCATTACTGCCTTTTTGCCTTATTTCCACTCTGCCCAGCCTGGCTCAGCTGGAAAATTTACTGGCACGGGAACACAACTGCCTTGAGCACTACCATTTCTACAGCTGTTCTTCTGAAATCCTCCCTGCCTAGAAATCTCTTTGCTGTCTTCTCTGCCTGTCTGAATTCTAGCTCCCTTCCAGGGCCAGATTAATACCCCTTTCTCAGCTAGGTTTTCTCTGGCCATCTCAGACAAAACTCATGGTCCCTCTGAACTCCAGTAGGAACCCTTGCCCATGCCATCCACCACATCCTTCAGTGGCTTTATCTCTGGTCATCATATTGGTTGGGAGCATGGACTCCTGTCAACACACACCTGGGCTTCAGTCTTGGCTCTGTCATTTCCTAGCTGCATGACCTTAGCAACTGACTTCACCTCCCTGGACCTTAGTGGACTCCTCTATAAAATGAGAAGATAATCTCTGCCTGTTAGGGTTGCTGTAAAGATCAGATAAAATGGCCGGGCGCGGTGGCTCACGCCTGTAATCCTAGCTCTCTGGGAGGCCGAGGTGGGCGGATCATTCTGAGCTCAGGAGTTCGAGACCAGCCTGAGCAAGAGTGAGACCCCACCTCTACCAAAAATAGAAAGAAATTA
>CAUYSK010111505.1:0-42755 GCA_963575035.1 Avahi laniger
ATAACAAGAATGTTTAACAAATTAGGCATAGACAGGATTTACCTAAAAATATCCAAAGCCATATAAGACAAACCCACAACCAACCTCATACCGAATGGGAAAAAATTGAAAGTATTCCCACTTAGAACTTGAACCAGACAAGGTTGCCCACTATCTCCACTTCTATTCGACAAATACTTTCTTTATAAATATTTGTTTCTTCAGTGATGTTTCCAGATGGACTGCTTGACAGGCTCTTTGGCTTGGCTAGACTGACCTCCATCCACAGCCCTTTCCTTTGTGCCACCTTCCAGTTAAAGGTAACCATGTGCCAGGGTTCTGGACAACTAGATATAAACCAAAACCTGTATTACAGGGCTTTCCAGAAAGCTTCGGTCAGAATAGACTATCAGCCTTTGCCTCTCTGTATTGTCTTCTTGTATCTTGTAGACAGGATGACTAGTATTCCTGCAGCCATTTGGTAACATGAGGCAATGAGCATAAGAAAAAAGAATAAGGAAATCTCAGAGAATCCTAACCTTGGTTAATAGTGACCCATGAGCCAACAATGACAGTTGCCTCCCTCCAGACTTCTTACTTGTGCCTTTTTAAAGATAATACCAGAAATTGGGAGAAGAGGATAGGAAATGTAAAAGGCAGCCAAAAAGAGAAGAAAAGAAAGACAAAGTCAAAGTAGTTTATATCTCTTTTTGGATTTTAAAGAATTATAGAAAGAAAGGGAAATCAAACCCAAAGCAAATCTCTATCCATTTCCTCCAGTGGACTGGAAGCAAATTGAAAACAGTGTGTATCTGTTTGGTGATTGGTGTCATCTGTACCTGGCATTGTGCCTGGCATAGTAGGTGTTTGTTGAACAAACAATGAAATCTTTTCTTTTCTTTTCTTTTTTTTTTTTTAACCTCTTTTAACTTTGGTCAAGTCTATGTGGCTCATCAGAGCAGTTGTGATGACAGGTGTTGGGTGAGTTTCCAAACACTGTGCTATTTAAGTATAGCACACAAGTCTTAGGAGGCCAGGCAGGCAATTGGACAGCTGAACCTTGCTGGCCAGACCTGTGTTAGAAAAACTTACACATTTCATCTGAATCTTTAAGAGGAAAAGTTTTCCAAATATTTTCTCCAATATGTGATTTTCCTTGGAGGATTTCTAATGAGGAGCTAAATTTGAGGTGGCTAGGAGAAACATATTCATTAAAGGTCTGGTCTCTGTCCCAAGGATCATATAACCCAATGGGAGACATATACATGGTAGTGATTTTCAGGATCCTACCTGGGCTTCTTTCCTGGACACAGGTGCAACTGCCAGTATCTCACCACAGAGCCCGTCCTTACTGTGATCTCCCAATAGATAGGGACAGGATCCTACTGGCCTTGGGATGTCTTCTGCCACGGTACCAACCCAATACCTGTTCTTAACTGAGGTGCACAGCCAGTCTGTTAAAGAGAAGATCAACCCTTGGACACTTATCTTCATAATCTCTTATGGTGGGGGAAAGCATAGACAAGAGAACATATTCTTGAGTAATATATTCTGTTCCCTGGCATTGATGAAAGTGATAAAAATAAATCAGTGTTTCTACTCAACTTGTTTGAAGGACAAGCCAAAATCACACCATTAAAAATTAACATCTAAAACAGATTGTACATTACTAGGGATGAGTTCAGACCAAAGTAGGATAATTGGCCAAATGAATCTATAGAATGTTGGGTATGATGAATTCACTCTCATTTCCAATGGTTAAGAAATAAAAGAAGACAGATTATCTTCATTTCAGGCCAGGAAGATTTGCAGGAACAGCCTAGCACATCTTACCTGAGTCAAAGAAGGAACAAGGAAAGAGGTTAAGGTGAGAGCTGTGGAGTTTTCTGAAGCACGAAATTCATCACAAGGCATAGTCCTATGAAATTTGTGTCCAAAATAACAGATTATTTCCCTTCTTGGAGCTACCTAAACTCTAGTGGAAAAAGAGCCATTAATTTCTGATGACCTAAACAACTCTCGCAATACCCACTGTGTACATTTATTGATACTATCTTTGGATGTGGGATCCATCCATCCATCCTTCCATTCATCCATCCATCCAGCATGATTTCAGAGCACCTGCCCATGCTTGGCCCTGTGCTGGGGCAGAAGATAGAGCAATGTATTAGATAGAGACTTTGTTCTTAAAGAAATTACTTCAGCTACATGGCTTTAGAGCAGGGATTTTCAACCTCCACACTATTAAGATTTTTGGCTGGATAATCTTTTGTTGTGAGGACCATTGAGCGCATTGCAGGATGCTTAGCAGTATGCCTGGCTGGCCTCTACCTACTATATTCCAACAGCACCTGCTCCCCTCAGTCATGATTATCAAAAATATCTCCAAATATTGGTAAATGCACCCAGATGGGAGAAGGAAAAATTGCCTCTGGTTGAGAACCATTGCTTTAGAGTCAGAAACCTAGCTTCTGCTCTTGCCTCGCTCTTTTGCTAGTTATTTATTTAACCAATTGTTATTTAACCTTATTCCCCACACCAACACAGTTTCTGCCACAGAATAGGTATATAATAAATGCTTGGAGGTTAAGCGAATGAATGAATGAATGAATGAGTAAGGGACTATATTCGTAACACCAACCTTTTCCTAAGGAGTTGACAAGCTGTTAGGACCTTGAGTCTTGGCCATGCACAATGCCAAACATGCAATATATTCAATCAAAATGTGCCTTAGGTAAGTAGGAAAAAAAAATCTACTTATGGGGTATTTAGCTGTGTAAGCCTGACAGATAATTGAGCGGCTGGATTTTTCAGTTTCAACAGATTGGTTTGCCATTCTGTAGCCACAATAACAGAGCAAAGTAACAATCATGTCTATGTTTAATTTTCTGAAGAGTGCTGCATCGCTGAGGCTAACAATCTGGCCAATTAAATGTGGCCGATTGGCACTCCCACACAAGTTTGGGGGTATTTAAAATAGCTCTCTGCAAAAGAAAAAAAAAATCCAAGCTGTAGAAAAAGTTGTAACTCTCCCAAGATTTCATATTTCAAAAGCAGGCTTGTGATGGTAAAATTGTTCTGGGTGACAAAGACTAGACAAGCCATCCACTTTGAGTGTATTAGTGTCAAACTGAGTGTTGTCTCTGTTGCCAGTGGTCATGTCTATTTGTGGAATTGGATGATTTTTTATATTCAAGGAAATAATCAAGCTTGCACTCCTTATAGGCTGAGGCTATGGGACTTTTGACCATGATGTGTTAACCATTGAGATGGGACCATGAGGGTTCCTCACTAAGCTTCCTTTACTACTTAAAGCTTAAATGAAGGGTGGCTGATAAGAATGGAATAAGGTTCCTTGCCTGTTTTGTTCTCAAGTCTTCCAGACACAATTCTTGAAGGTTCATGTGGGGGATGCTGTATTAGTTACCTATTGCCACATAATACTGTGTAAAAAACAACCATAAAGCATAATTGACATATGGAAATAATATTTGTTTAGCCTAGAAATCTGTAGGGTTTAGCTGATCTTGGCTGAACTTAGCTGATTTTAAATGTCATGTATATCTGGGGTTGGCTGCAGCTTGGCTAATTGGCTCTGCTGATCTTGGCTGGGTTTACTCACCTGACTGGAGGTTGGATGGCTGTTGGTTGACCTAGGACAGTCTTGGCAAGGATGACTGGGATGCCTTCTCCCAGGGGATAGCTGAGAAATGTGCATGTGGCCCCTACAGAGGTATAAGAACTTGCATTATCCTTGCTAATACCCCATTAGCCAAAGCACATCACATGCCTGAGCCCAGAGTTAAGAGATCAGACAGAATGCTCTGCTCAGAGTGAGAGGGTTCTGCAAAGTTACATGACCAAGGGTGTTGGTATCAAGAAGTGTGACTAATTATAATTGATTAATGCATCAATATACTACAAACTCTATATAGCAGGCATTGGGCCTTGATGATAAAGCTAAATCTGAATCAGCAATATTCAGAGAAAGATGAAGAGGGAAGAGAGAGATTCATGACTTGGGGCAGGCTCAGCCACCCAGCTGCTATTTGGGTTTTATTTTCTCTAGCTAGGAAGAGTGCTTTCACACTGGAAAGGAAAGAGTACTAAAAATGTGAACAGGAGATAACTCAGGGCCAAAGGAGGTAGGTGGGAAGACAGCAAGGTCCTTATAGAGTGCAGATTTGCAGTCCCGTGGGAATTCCATCCCAGGCTATTGAAGGACTCAGAGAATTGCTGACAGTGATTATGGGGTATTATGGAAAATGGTAGAAGCTCCCAAAGAATGTAGGTGGTTTTGCATGGTTGACCCTCGACATTTGAAAGGAAATGTTTGTCTCCCTAAGATATTTTCAAATTTCCCAATTCACAAGTACAATGGAGCATACAATACTCCCCTAAAATGCAGTTAAAATAATTACAAATTCAAAATATCAATGGTTTTATGCACACAGCTCTAAAGTAATTTCTAAGGTGATTAAAATAAATTTCTTTCAAATCATGATTCCATCAAGGGTCACATACTTCTTACGTCCTCTCATGATAATATTTATGTATTCAACATAGTAAGAATGGGAGTTAATATTTATTTATTTGCTTCTTTGTGTGATGTATTACGCTAAGCCATTTACATGCATAGTCTCATTTTACTCTCACAACAATGACGTGGGTATCATTATTATCATTTTAAAGGTGAAAAAACAGAAGCTCAGAGAATCTTATTCAGAGCTTGTACCAGGTCTGCCTGATTATTGCCCATGCTGTTAATCCCCTCATGTTGGCTACCCCTTGAAAAGATGAATTATAGTAGGGTGAGATAGAATTCTGGCATTCCAACTCAAAAAATCAGAGGTGCAAGTACTAGATTTGGAAACCCTAGCTTGCCAGCAAATGATGTGAATAAATACCTTAGGGCTTTTGTTGACGACAAGTTCAATAGGAGTCAACAGAGCCAGGGTGCTGACAAGGACACACAAGTAAGCCTCAGTTCCTTTGCAAGGAAGTATGTGATTCTGTCCATAGGCAGTGCCATTTGGGGCATCTGATTCATTCAGTAGTATTAGATTGATTGATTGATTAACTGCACCTGGAGCTTTTGTTTTCTAGTGATACATTTTAAGGTCATTGATAGTTTGGAGGGGAATTTCCACTGAACAGGAATTAAGTGGGTAAGAGTTTTGAAAACCATAATATATGTGGAAAAGGATTAAAAATGGAGTATGTGTAACCTATAACCAAGAAGACTTAGGGGTGATATGCATAACTTTCTTCAGCCATTGGAGGTATTCCATATGGAAGATGACACCCTCTTGTTTAGTACTGATCCAGAGATCATGGAGAACAGTTACATGATCTGTTCGGCAGTGGTTGCAATCTGGGTAGTAAACTGATTTGAGATGTGGTAAGCTCTGTGACTTCAGAGATCAGACAGGAATGCCTTAGAGAAGGCTCTACGCTGAGGAGGTTCTTCTCTCTGTACTGACTTCTGAAATGATTTCAGTACTTACTCATTTTTTCTTTATGCTCAGCCATTATACTTAAGATATAGTTAGAAAAGTGGTACTTCTGCTTAAGAAAATCACACATGAAAATAGTATGTTAGAGGGGGAATGTTTATTCCCCACACCCGACATTTCCCTTCATGTGGTGGGAGCTCCATTAGTGTGACACCCTTGGGCTCTCACTGCCCCTCACTGCTCACTCCACACTATTGAAGGGCGAGAGAGGAGAGACACATGTGTCATGCAAATTTAGGAATCATAAATGTCACATTCTCCATTCAGAAACTTCCTTTTTTCCCTCTCTTTCTCGGGAGTGAGCAGCCCACAAAAGGCATAATTCTTCTATTTTTTTCAGGCACGAACATTCTGCCTGTGCCCTCATGTTGGGAGGCTGCCCAAGTTCAGTGTTGCTGTTAGTACATGTATAAATCTGTCAGATTTAGAGTTTGATACTAACAATCAGTTTTACTTTCACCTTAAGCAACATCCTCCAAGATAGCCTTGCTTGGGAATAAAAGTCATATGCTGGCTTCCATCTGCCGCTCTCCTATCTTATGTCTCAATTTGTTCAGAACTCGGGAAAGGAAGAAGGTGCTATTGAGCAGCCCCTGAGTGATCTAATCGATATGAGATAGAATATAAGACGTCGAGGTACCACGTGTCAAATGTTTATTCTATGAGCCTTGGTCCTTTACCCATACTGCCTGCTCTAAGTGTGCCGAGAGCATCACTGTTATTATCAACCCCAGTTTACAGACTGGAAAACTGAGACTTGTCTAAGTTAGGAAGTAACGAAGCACATGTCAACCCATGTCTGCCTGTAGCCAAGGTCCAGGCTTTCACTTGGTGTACAGTGGAGAGAAAAGTTTTGAGCTACAGAGGATATTGGGAAATGAAATCAGAAAAGGGAATGATTATGGGGCATTGAGGAGGTGAGAACTGTGCTGGGCCTTAGATGGTCAGAGTGAATCATGTAGAAAGAGAAAGGAGTGTGGACATTCCAAAAATATAAGCAAGAAGCAGTCGTCCCCTCCTAGGAGTGCCAGCAGCGGGAATGTTGTCATTATCATCATCTTCCGCTTCTTTGTTATCTTTATCCTAACAGCCACTGTTTACTGACCTTTTGCTATATACCAGAGAATGTTCTAAGCATTTTACATCTGTTATTACATATAGCTTTTAACTGCTATTGAGGTATAATTGACATTTCATAAACTGTACATATATAAAGTATACAATTTCATAAGTTTTGACATATAAATATACCCATGAAACCATTACCACAATCAAGATAATAACATATACATCACACCCAAAAGTTTCCTTGTGACTCTTTCTGATCCCTCCTTCCTTCCCCTCTCTCCTAACCCCTAGACCTGTCTCCATGCAACCACCAATCTGCTTTCTCTCTCTGTATTTGCATTTTCTAGAATGTTATGAAAATAAAACTATAGAATGTACTTTTTTCTTGTTGTTTGGCTTCTTTTGCACAACATAATTATGTTGAAATTCATCATGTTGTGGTGTATATCAACAGCTTATTCCTTTTTGTTGTTCGAAAGTATTCCATTGTACCAATATACCACAATTTGCCTATCCATTCTCATATTGGTGAATAGTTGGATTGTTTCTGGTATTTGACTATTACACGTAAAGCTATTATGAATACCCAGAACCCATATTTAATCCTCACAACAAATGAATAGCACAGTGATATTACCATCTCCACTTTATAGATGAAGAAGCTGAGGTCCACCAAGGTCAACTACCCTGCCCAAGGTTACTAGCTAATTGGCAGCAGGGCTGATATTTGAGGCCAGATCTCTCTGACAACTCCATGCTCAAAGCTTCTGTGCAATAATATACTCCACAGGAAGAGGAATGCCTTCACTTGAAAAAATGAAAATGTTTATTTTTCCACTGTAAGAATGTATTTCTCAGCCTGTTTCTACTCCCTATCATAGTAACCCAGATTGGCCACTGCACACAGATTCTCAGAGGGCAAGATGAGTATTCTTTCTGAGTTTTTTTAGTCTACCTATCAACAAGAGATAAGAAAATCCTACCAGGGGCCAGGGCCTTTTCCTGTCAACAATATGAGATTATATCTTCATTTATGGAATAACTTTTACACCCTTAAAATGAGAGTTAAAAAAGAAAGCAGATAGAAGAAACAAAGAAAGTACAGACATCCTTGTTCATATTCACAACATAAGAGATGAAAATTTGCTTGATGAAATTAATCCATAAAGAATGCAAGCTCAGCTGCAGAATTCCAGTGAAAAGTTCAGTTGCTGCTGATTCCCTGGGGTCCTAGGCAAGCATTTTGAGAAAGCCCAGCCCACATTTCTTTACATAGGCTGGTTTCTGGGCCTCTGTCCCATGTTTCTTCCTTATTCCCATTCCCCAGTTGATTGATTAATTCATGTGCTGAGAAGCTACTCTGTGGGATGTGGCAGTGTGAGAGAAAAGACTGTACACAGGTTTTGTACCAAGGACAAATACCACTGACAAAGGGTGACATCAAGGACGCTCTGGGAGTTCTGAGAAGGGAGAACCAGGGAAAGCTTCCAAGAGAAGGTGCCCTTTAATTATTTTAGCTTTTTCTTTTGTTTATGTTTTTCAAAATGCACATGCTTATGATGATAAGTGATATAACCAGCAGTGAGCTGGTAAATCTTTGACAACCAGTTCTCTGCAAAAAAAATATGTATATAAATACATAACCTTACTATAAATGTTACTGATATAAAAGATGTATAGTATACAATTTATAAATAATAATAAAATATCAACATTCTTTACTGTTAACTCTATTTATGTGACCAGTTGATTTTTCACAGAATGTTTTCACTGATTTTGGCCAAACTCTTGTGTCCATAGCCAACCTATGGTTGCAGTTAACAAGCAAATATAGGTCTGATGTGAATGTTGGCTAATATTTTCATTTATGTTAAAAAAGACATAAGGTAATGTTATAATATCATGAAAGACAAAAGTGAAACGATGAAAACATGTCAAAACATTACTCATTTATTCACTTTAGGCATAGCTTTGTTGAATTGAATAATAATTTTTGATAACTTGAGGAATATCCTCTTAACGTTTTGTGCAATTCACAATATGACAGCTACAGACACACACACTTTTAAGTTCAATCTGCATGATTAAGATTTTCTCTATCACTTTCTTATACCTAGACAATCATCCAAACAATAAATCAAGCCCTGTTATGTAGTGTTTGCCAATTTCTGTGGTGTAAATACTCCCTCGTGGCTGATTTCAAACTGCGCGTGTGACATTACTGAACATGGAGTGGGGAAGAGATGTGCAGTCCCACCCCATTATATAGTATTTCTATTATATAAATGCTACTGGTGTAAAAATTCTCAAGAGCATAGGTAATAGTAAAATTAGTAAAATAATTAAGAAGTTATGAGTATTATCTATTCATTACCTTTGTTTTTAATATAATTTATTTAGTTATAAGTTTATATAATTAAATTTTAACAATGACTAGATTGAATAGCCATCTTGCATAATTCCTGAATATGTAACAATGGACTTGTGAGTCGGTAGGGGTATACCACTAGATATATCATAAATGGTAACCATCTCCCCCAACCAATACTTCCTTTCCTATATTCTCCCATCCTATCCCACTTGAGGTGTGTGCAGATTTCCACACCCTTTATGCCAACAAATAAATGCAGGCACATGCATACCATACACTAGAACATAGATGAGTCAGTTGCTGTCTATATTGACTGAATAATATCACACCATAGTGTGACCGTCAGACAGAGATGGAGGTCTAAGAAGTAAATTAGATCAAGTGCTACTTTTTAATTTTCTAACGCAGACACACAAATACTTTTATAAAAGTGGAGTCACATCCCACACACTGGTTTGCTGATGTTGTTATTAGTATAGTCTTTTTTCTTCTGGGCTTGCTTGGCTCTGCTGTCTCTCTCCCCAGCCCCACCTCAGTCAGCTCCACAGCTCTGCCTTAATCAGCCCTCCCAACCATATCATAAACCCATGTTAATAGTCTGTTGCATATTTTCCATACTTTATTCTTACATAATTATTTATATCTAAGTATACCTACATATATATAGGATTTGTTTTAGAATATTTTATTTATTAAAGCATGGTATTATAATATGCATACTTCTTTGCATCTTGCACCCGACAATAGTTCTAATCTCAACAGTTGTTCTAATTCTCATTCTTTATTTGGTTGCATCATATAATATTTCATGGTGTGAATGTACCATAATTTAATATGTATTCCCCTAGTGATGGATATTCACTATTTTCAGTATTTTCTTCCTCTTTACAGAATGGTGTAATAAATATCCTTGAACATATATATTTGTACAATGAAGTTTTACTTTTGTAGAACAGAATTACAAGAATGGAGTTTCTGAGTTTAAGGGTATGTGTATTTTTAATTTAAATAGCTATATCCATATGGCTTTCTAGAAATGCTTCACATTTCCACCAGTAATAAATAAGAGAACTTTTCCATCATCCCCACCAGCAATAGGTCTTAACTCTCCTTTTAATTTTTGCCTGGGACATGAGTGTAAAACAATAACATGTTACTTTAATTTGCATTTCTCTCAGGACCAGTGAGTTTGAATATCTTTTCTTATATTTACTGGCAATTTGGGTTTGCTCTTCTGTGAATTGCCTATTCATATCCTTTGTTCAGTTTTCTGTGGGATTGTTTCTCTTTGTCAATTTTTAAGAGCTCTTTGCATAGCATATATATTAACTTGTTGTCTGTCATCTGCAATGCAAATATTTTTCCAAGTCTGACTTCTCTGTTAACTGGTAAAATGTTACTTTTAGCTATGTTTAAATAGTGTATGGTTTATATTTATATAGTATATCATTTGTAGTTGATGTTTGTGTGGATATATAAATTGTATTTCCCCTTGAAAATTTAGTGTTCCCTTTTTGGTTATGAAGACCTTCTATCCCTAGACTATAGATAGATAAACAATTTTTATGATTTTTTCATAGAACTTTTTATATCTAGACCTTCCTTTAATTCATGTGTATATGTTTTCATGTGGTATGAGATAGTAGTTCAGATTCTTATTCTTATATTAATAATTCAATGGCCATTTGTGCATGGCCATTTACTAAATAAGCTGTCTTTTCTTCATTGAATGGAGATATCTCTTTTGCCATATTTTAAAATCTTATATTGATTGGAATTTACTTCTGGATATTCTATTCTTTTCCGCAGATTAGTCTTTCTAATCTTATGCTATTATTATATTGATTTGTTTAGAGTAGATTTGTAGTGAGTTTTGGTATCTGGTAAGGCAAATCCCTCATATTAATCTTTATATATGTGCATAAAAATTTTAGTATTCTTGAGCATTTTTTACATCTGTAAGATCTGAAGATAATTCTACTGTCAAAGAAAAGTAAAATGCTATTCTTGTTTTAATAAAAGTATCATTAAATTTTATATGTTATATGTATAATTTTGACACTTTTATGATCTTACATTTCCCTAATGAAGAACCTAGTTTCTCTTTCCATTTGTTCAAAATATGTTTTTATGTTATCCAATAAGATTTTATGGTTTTATTCATATAGATTCCATGGCTTTCTTGTTAAATTTTACTTAAATATTTTTTGACTATTATATATATTTTTTGCTATTTCCATATTAAGGTACTTATTGCTAACATATAGAGAATCTATTTTCCCTTCAAATTCTTCTTATAGCTTTGTACTTTGTCAAATACTCTTACTAATTATAGAAGTTTAAAAATAAAGTTGCATGGACATTCTAAATATGCAATCAAATCATCAGCCAGAAAAAAAAGAATTTACTCCTTCTTTTCCAGGTTTTAGGCCCATTATTTAATTTTCCTTATCTTATTGCATTGTCTAGAACCATTTAGACCATGCTAACATATTAGTGATGGTAGATATTTCTATCCAGCTTCTTATTTTAATAGAAATATTTTTCTTATTTTAATACTAAAAAGTTTGTTATTAACTTCTTTTAAAAAGTACTTATCACATTTAAACATTTCCTCGCGGTTTTTAATTTTTTATTCTTAAAATACTTACTATGAATGGCTGCAAAAATTTGCCTTTTTAGCCTGTGTTAATATGATCATAGAGTTTATCTCCTTTATTGTTTATGTAATGAATTGTAGCAATAAATTTTCTTATACTATAAATTCAATCTCAAATGATGAAGGAGGAGTCCTTTTAAAGGGAAAGAGAAGAATATAACAGACAGTAGGGGGAAAAACTATTAACTAAGAAAAAGCAAGGAAGCTAGGGTTAAACCTAGATATAAAACATAGCTCTCTAGGGTCTCAAGGGCAGGTAACCTTCTATACAGAGTGAACAAATACGGACACTCAGGCTGTGAAGGCTGGAAGTTCATGGGACTCAAGGGGGCCTGTTGCATATGCCAAAGTAGTAGTCATAGGAATGTTTTCTGATAGAGGCAGGACAGGTTGCTGCATTGCCAAGAACTGGATAAAAGTTCAGTATTAATGAAGAAGCATGAAATGGTGCAGTGACAAGTTTGAAAAATGATCTAGGTATGTAGTTAGAAAAATACAAGCCCATGGGAATAAAAAGTGGACCATTCTTTGGCCACTGAGGACAAAAAATATACCTACGGTTTAGTGTTCAGGAGATGGGGGTTAGAAATCAAAGACATAATCAGAAAAAAGACAGAAATTGTTTCTTTTGAGTGAAACTTTTAAACTGTGTGACCTCTGTAAGCAGACACTGTCTTTTCACTATTCCCAGTACTTAACACAGAACATCCTACACAGGAGATGCTGGATGAAGGCAGATGAACTCAACTAAGACTACAGGGGGAAAGAAGGAAAAGGAACTAGAAAGAAATGACCACTGATCATAAATCATTACAGTTTGAAAAAACTTTGGAAATTCACTTTTACTTATTACTTAATTAATTCATATTTATTTGACACCCACCATGTACCAGATACTGTACTTGGCATTGGAAGTACAATGATGAACAGGACAGACAGTATCTCTGCCTCCATAGATCTTTCCTTTTGGTTAGGAGTGAGATAGGTGATCATTAAATAAACAAATCAGACAACCACTGGCTGTGAAAAGTGCTCTAAAGCAGGGGTCCCCAACCTATGGTGAGTTGTATAATTATTTCATTATATATTACTATATAATAATGATAGAAATGAAGTGCACAATAAGTGTAATGTGCTTGAATCATCCTTGAAACCATCCCCCCAACCTTGCCCCAGTCCATGGAAAAATTGTCTTCCATGAAAATGGTCCCTGGTGCCAAAAAGGTTAGGGACCACTGCTCTAAAGATTTCTAAACTTTCTAAACTTTCATGTGTATACTGGTGGTCTGAGGAATTCTGTTAAAGTGCAAATTCTGGTTCAGCAGGTCTGGGGTTATGCTAAAGTTCTGCATTTCTAACAAGCTCCCAGGTGAAACTACTGCTCTTAGTCTAAGGATTATACTTTGAGGATTGGCAAGATTATAAAAGATATAGATAATGATGGGGAGGGGAGCATTTTCCAGATGAGGAGTTCAGCAGACATCTCTCTGAAGAGATGCTTTTGAGTTAAGTTCTGAAGGAGATATTGGGTACTCAGGCCAGGCCAGAACCCGGCACTGCATCTAGAGAGCATGTTGTTGGTGTAACTGGTGGAACCCACTGTTGTCTTGATGGAGGGCCTAAATACAGAGTGAGAAGAAATGATGAATTAAGGATAATGATGCTGGGAGGAGATAGACTTGTTTCTGGGAAGAGGGATTCCAATGAGAGTGAGATTCTCATTAACTAATTTGTAATGTTTTATACACACACACACACACACACACACACACATACACACATACACACAGTGCCTACAATATGCCTACAACACAGAATACCATGGAGGGAAGGCTGCACAAGTGGGAGACAACTTTGGGAGGTGAGGTAAGAAACAGCCTCTGCCAGGAGGGGGCACTGGACATGTGATCTGAAAGAGGAATGGGAGGTTGCTGGATCACGCAGATGGGAGAGAGCGTCCCTGCCGAAGGCCCTCAAGGGACTGGGGATGCCAATGGTAGCAGGAGCCCTGAAATGGGTCAGGGGGCTTGGGGAATGAGCTGCAAGATGAGACTGGCAAAGTGGGCAGGAGCTAGTCCATACAGAGCCCCTGCAGCCTCCCAAAGTTTCTATTTACAATGCTGATGTTGGTAAAGGGGCTGATGTCCACTTAGGGGTCACCTCTATTATCCTCAGTTCTTATAGTCTGCCCTTTGGGAAATATGGCCCAACTCATTGGATGTGTCAATCCCCAGAGCTTGGCTACAGTGGGAACCCCTGTAGGAATCAGACTTGGCTCTGGGCCTTACTCGGGTGATGAGAAAATGATTTTCCTTGGAGGATAGGGCTGGAGTGGGGGGTGTTGTCACCCACAGTTAGCTGTAACCCAGCTGCACACAGCTGTCAGCAGGGCTGTAATTTGAGGATCTGCAGGGTCGGGTAAGTAGTCCCTGATATGACTTCTACCCTCTGCTGGGAAGCTCTTTGTGCCTGTCTCCTGAAGTTCCCACCCACGGGCTCCACCCTGCTCCTGGTTCCTTCCTATGCAAATAGAACCAAACGGTGCCTTTGCTCTGTGCCACCATCCTCGCTCGATTTCTCCTTGAACACTACAATGAGGAAGGCATTGCTACCAACACTCACTTTACAGAGGTGAAACTTGCCCAGTAATAATGGCAGCCAACATTTATTAAGTATGTATCACATACCAGTGCAGTGTGTAAGCTTTTCATCAGGAATTAGCTCCTTCAGTCTGTCCAACAAGGCTATGAGATGGGAAAAAAAAGGGAAAAGAAAGGGAGAGTCAAATAAACATATGTGTAGCTTTACTTAAAAAAAAAAACCCATCATTCAACAAGTATTTATTGAGCCCCTGCCACGTGCCAGATGAAGTTGACAATGCCTAGAGACACCAGTGGACACACAGACCAAAGCCAGTTTTCACTGAGTTTACCTTCTAGTTAGGAGAAAGATGATAAATCAAAGAAAGCAGCAGAGGAGAAGTTACATCAGATGGTGATAAGTGTGGGAGAGGGAGGCTGGAGTAGGGTTTGCAGTTTGCATAGACAGAGAAAGTCTCCATGAGATCAAGACATTTGAGTCAAGGCTGAAGAAGAGGGGAGGGTGGTGAGCAAAGAGCTGCAATGAGAGCCCCCGTGGTGGGTTAAGGATCTGCAAGGAGCAGAGAGTGGCTGGATGGAGCAAGGGAAGGAGGGAGGGGTGAAGTCTGAGGGTTGGGGGCCAGCCTTGGCGAGCCGGGGTGTGGGGGGTGGCTTTTACTCTGAGCGAGGGGAAAGCCATTGAGGGTTTTAAGCAGAGGGGCAATGACATCGGATGTCATTCTTAGTGCACTTCCGTGACTGCCATATCAGGATGAGCATAATAAGGGGACAGTGTTGAAAATTAGACATTATGGGAAACACCTAAGTTCCACTTTCCTCCACTCTCAAATATGCCTGAGCTCCATCTGCTGCCAGGTTTCTCCAGAGCTTGAGAGAGAACAGGCTTATAAATAAAAACAGAGAAATAGGAGACCCTGAGCAGGCAGGGGCTGCTCCTCCTCCCCTTCGGCACATGCTCCCCCCGGGGAGCCCAGTGAGCGTACACCTGGGGTGTGTTGATAATGCTCTTGATTATCTTTGTTCTCCCAGCCTCCTCTGAGTTTGTGGAGTTTCTATTTGCATACTTTCCCTGAGCTTTTTATGATTATTTCCCCATCTTTACAGTTTGCCCCATTATTTAAATGAGTCTGAGGTAGATGCAAAAATGCCAGCTGGGTGAGCACACTGAATAGGTGCTGTGGGGAAGGCAGAGTGCGGAGCCAGGGGCCTGCAGTCTGCCATCTGACAGTCTACCCACGTTCCCATGTGCCTGCACACCTCACCCCGTGTCCTCCAAGTGCGAAGCCCCACGACCTGTGGATGCATGGGGACTTTAATGTGAGCGTTAGACCAATGGCCACAACTGTCTACATGGCCTTTGATTGGGGATTAATTTGTGGATGTACTTATTTTTTTCCCTTTGACTTAAATAAAGACTTAGTGGGCCGTGCACTGTGGCTCACGCCTGTAATCCTAGCTCTCTGGGAGACCGAGGCGGGTGGATTGTTTGAGCTCAGGAGTTCGAAACCAGCCTGAGCAAGAGCGAGACCCTGTCTCTACTAAAAATAGAAAGAAATTAATCAGACAACTAAAAATATATAGAAAAAAAAATTAGCCGGGCATGGTGGTGCATGCCTGTAGTCCCAGCTACTCGGGAGACTGAGGCAGTAGGATCGCTTGAGCCCAGGAGTTTGATGTTGCTGTGAGCTAGGATGACGCCACGGCACTCTAGCCCGGGCAACAGAGTGAGACTTTGTCTCAAAAAAAAAAAAAAAAAAGACTTAGTGAAATGCCTGGGCTTCACTCTCCTCTTTTACTTCCAAATTTGGCCTCCCAGAGTTGTTTGTTTTGTTTTAAACACACATAGATGATGCATTCATCAAGTGACTGGCATGGTGTTGGGCACTTTCTGTCACTGTGTTCTGTCTGCATAATAATTCTAGAGGTAGGAAGTATTAACTCCATGTATTAGATAAAGGAAACTGAGATGAAATGCAGGGGGGTGAAGGGAATTGCCAAAGACAAAATTTAAAAGCAAGTAAGACCAGGTGCAGTGGCTTACACCTGTGATCCTAGCACTCTGGGAGGTGGAGGAGGGGGGATTACTTGATCTCAGGAGTTTAAGACCAGCCTGAGCAACAGCGAGACCCTGACTAAAAACAGAAAAAGTTAGCTGGGCATGGTGGCACACGCTGTAGTCCCAGCTACTCAGGAGGCTGAGGCAAGAGGATCACTTGAGCCTCGGAGTTTGAGGTTGCTATGAGCAACGATGATGCCACTGTACTCTAGTGTGGGTGACAAAGCAAGGACTTGTCTCAAAAAAAAAAAAAAAAGCAAGTAAGTGGAGAAAGTGGGATTCAAGCTCTGGTCTGGCCTATTCCCAAGCCATGGTCTATTCTGTGCCTTCTCTTTTCAGGGAGAAGGGCAGGGAAGGATGAGTGTGTACAGAACTTGCAACTTGGTCAGCTATGAGACAGAGGAGGCTGGAAGAGGGAGGGGGGCCCATCTGTCCACTACTGTCTTCGCCTTGGAAATGATGTGGATGGCAGCTTTATGAAGTTTCTACAGACAGGCAGAGATGGTGATACTCTGATGACAGAATCGGGATCTTGAAGATTTCAGTGAACAGGAATGATGAGTTGAATCTAACACAACGATATTTAATGATAGTAAATATAAGATCTGGCCCTGAGAAGCAAGATATTACTCCACAAAATATAGGTGTAAGGGAATCCTGGCTAAGCTGGACTGATACCCAGAATATATTTACCAAGCACCTATTCTTTGCTGGGCATTGGTGTTTTAGCAAAGAACAAACCATGCATGACTTCTATGGAGCTGATATTCATGTGGGCAGAGAGAGGCAAAAATCAGTAAACAAAAATAGCTAATAAATATCCTGTGTCGATGCACTCTAGGATGGGATAGGAACAAACAGAAGAGAATGGTTTCATTAGGGGAAAAAGTCATGGGGGACTTTTGTAATCATGAACTTGATGCCTATTAGTGACTTCCAAAGCCAGGTCTTCAAAAGGGGGTGAGAGCTCTCAGCAATTTGCCTAACAGTTTAGGAAGGGCCTATTCATTCTTTCATTTGATATGTATTTATTGTGCTCTTGGTATGTGGCAGGCACTGTTCTAGACACTGGGGATAGATTGGAGTTTATTTTCTAATGTGAGAGATAATAAAAAATTAAGCAAATTTATAATGTATTACTGGGAGATAAGTGTTGTGAAGAAATATAATTAGGATAAGAGGTAGAGGTGATGGGATCTCCTTTAGGGAACATGGTCAGGAAGGGGCTCTCTGAGACATAATATTTGAGCAGAGACCTGAATGAGAAGATGGAACAATTATGAGCTATACAGGGAATGATATCTTGGCAGCAAGTGCAAAGGCCGTGGGGCAAGAAATGAGTTAGGGGTGTTCTAGGTCCAGGACAAAACCATTGTTACTAGAGTGAAATGAGCAGGGTGCAGAAAGTTGGGGAATAAGTCTGAGGAGCAGGCGGGGTAAATCCTGCAAGACCAAAGCAGGTGGAAAGGAGTTTAGATTTTATCATAAGTGAGAAGGGAAGCCATTGGAGGATTTTTGAGTAGGGAGTGCCATGGTCTAATTGCAGCTGTAGAAAGCTCATTCTGCTCTGAGAGGAGCACATGCTCTAGGGGCAAGGAGAGCAGTTAGGAAATAGTGAGAAAAGGGCTGGGACAAGGCAGTAGCCTCACAGCAGCAATCCTAACATCCCACCCTAGTTCTCAAGTGGCCCAGGTTAGGACTCACTGGTGGCGTTAGTCACTAGATGGGGCTCCTTGAGATGCCCCTGGCATAGTATTGCGCTTCACACACAGCTTTCTTGGCCAAGAGAGATTTCAGGCTCTCGGTCATGCTGACGTGTTGGTCTCAGCCTGTATAGTTCTGATTATTTATAGCACTGCTCAACTCACACGTAGTTTTATAGTTAAACATATTCAAAGCAGGCTTTCCTCCTGATGTTCATGTCTGCGTGTTTTCTGCCTAGTTTCCATCCCTTCTGTTCACCTACTGTTGTAAGAGAGCATTTCCCACCCTCCAAGCTCAGAAGGGAGATATCTGCTTACAGATCCCTAAAAGGTACCTGGAGTGCATCCAGGAATCCCAAAGAGTGACTCACAGGAGGGGGCCCTACCTGCAGTTTCATGCTGCTCTGCTGAGAGCATCCTTGTCACATCCTTGCCACATACTGAGACCATGTTTTCTGTGCTGGAAAACAGGGCTCTGCCACTGAGACTGCTTCTACCTCATGTGAAGGGCAAGAGCCTTCCCTTCTCTTGAACAATCCCCAAGTCCTGTCAAGCCCACCACTGCTCACCACTTAGAGACGGAGACGACACCTCCCTCCAACCCTTGGCCTCATCCATTTTACTTCTGCCTGTGCCTGTCTCTTATGCAGGGACACAGCTGATTGCTGGGTGTATGGAGGAGATAGACATCATTCCATCTTTTCTTTGTCACCTGACTCTTCACTAGGTGCTTCCCTTCTTCATTCAGGAGCCTAACAGCCCCTTGTACATCAATTCATAAGAAGCAATGCCTGGGGACCAGTTGGGTTGCCAGGTCTCTTGCCCAATTTTTGCTTGATTTCATATGAAACCCTCCAGCTCAGTGTCTCTCTTTGGTGTCATTCATTTGGAGTTAAGCTCAGACCATTCAGTATTATTGATTATGTTTTTATAAGTCCCTAACTAGACTACAAACGCCTAGAAGGCAGGATCTGTGTCTTATCCATCTTTGTATCCCCTGGAGAGCTTAGCATGGTGACTTATTTATGGTGGGTGTTCTGTAAGTATATGCTGATTGACTGACTGTTATGCCAGCCCCAGGAGCTGAAGGGCTTCTGTGAGGGTCTAAGCAGGAACTGAGTATTTGTCTCTCTGCCTATTGAGTGGTAACAATAGATCAAGGCAAGACTTCAATTATCCTTTGCTTTCATTCCCAGACTCTGTTCTCTGTTCATTCTATTGAAAATGTCTAGTGACAAAGCGAGACACCGAGAGAGACAGAATGCTTTCAGAGCCTTAGGAAAGCCGTGTAGCAAGAAGGACATATTTCAATGAAGTTATTTTCCACCAAGGCTAATATTGTGCTTCAATACTTCAGGCTCTAGTGAACTCATCAACAATGTTTGCCTTTAATTTTACCATTTGTATCCAGTCATATGTTACTTGCTATGTTTCTGTCTAGCTCCATTTCATCAAAAGGATGTTAGGGCTTCCATTGTCTTTGAAGGGTTGTTTCAAGATGGACGTGCATGCGTATCCATCGCGTTTAATTATCTCCTTCCCTCAATCATCTATTAAAAGATAAATTGTTCATTGAATCATTAAAAAATGAAATTATTATGGTTGAATGGTGGAAGGAAATTGCATATTGGGTTGGGGTGTGGGGGACCTTCTTCCTGATTTCCCCCTGGGAGGACCCTTGGCCTCTCCCCAGAAGTGTCATAGGCGTAGCCAGGGAGCCTGGGGATCCTGTAGCTTGTGGGAGAAGACAACCTATGTTCTCTAAGAAAGGGTTCCCTACATCTTTGTGAAAGGCTCTCAACTCTGCAGTGTGTATTGGGGGTAGATGCTGGTACCCTACTCCTGGCCAATTAAATGAAAGCGTCTTGGTTGGAGCTTGGAACCTGCCATTGTTATAGTATTAAAAGCTCCCCAAATGAGTTTAATGTATAGCAGAAGAAACTACTGACTTAGACCAGTGGTTCTCAACCAGGGGCAATTTTGCCCTCAGCAGACATTTGGCAATGTCTGGAGACATTTCTGATGATCATAATAACTGTTAGAGGGTGTGGTGCTGGTGGCATATGGTGGGTCACAGCCAGCATCCTACAATGCACAGGACTGCCCCCCACCATAACGAAGAATGATCTGATATAAAATGTCAACATGCCAAAGTTCAGAAACCTTTCCCTAGAGTTTTAGAAAAGCAAACACACACATACACACAAACCCACACATAATTATTTGAGTGTAGATATTTTTACAATTACATTACCACATATAAGCATAATGTATTATGGTTCTCAAAACAGTTTTACACACTTCACTTGGTTTGATCTTTATCATGACCCCATAAGGGAAATGTCACCATCTCAATTTTACACATCAGGAATCCAAGGCTGAGGAACATGAATGACTTCCCCAGGACCACAGGTTTTCAATTTCTCAGAGCTCTTTTCACTAGCAGAGAAGTCAAATGTTCACACGTGCATTTTTCTTGCCCTGTCCCTGATTCACAGCAAACACTGTAACTAATCACTGCCTCTTTCCCACTGAACCCAACTTCAGCCTCAGAATCCTTCTCAACATAGGGCTCCAGGCAGCCCCAGGTGTGAGATAAAACTTGCTTATGACACAGTCTCTCCGCCCTAAACACCCTACCTCTCCCTGAATTATGACAATCTTATTGAAAGAGACACCAAGGAGAGTACTTGAGAGTAGGAGGGCCCTTGAACAGCTGCAGGTGTTCAGACAATCTGTTTGGGAAATTGCAACGTTAGCAGCATGTGCTCCTGCCTGTGTCTGTGAGGAAGCGACTGTATCCCTAACCCTTATATTTCTTTATAACTTTATTAGTGTGTTTGACTCTCACCATATGCCCCTAATTGATATACAAAGGCAGTGCACACAGTTGTATTCTTCATTTGGTGCAAACTAAATATTTCTCTTTCTTGAGCTTGCTAGGATCTCCCTCTGAAGCGGGAACATGAGATAATTATGAGAACATGTTGAACTATGATTCATGAAGTGGGCAGGACAGGAGTCAGAGTGCACTCAGCCTGCAGAGTGAAGAAGCTAGAGCTGGCAGCCCCTGCTTAAGCCCTGGGCACAATGAATAGTGGCATGCACAATTAAATGCCTAATGCCTGTAAGAAAGCTGCAGTGGGAGGGGTGGATGCAAGCAGAGGGAGAAAAAGCAGGCACCGTTAGAGACTAACTTCTCCATCCTCCAGGGAGGCAGGTGATGGAGAAGATGCAGGCAGCTCAGTGGATCATTTGGCTCCATCAATGGGAGACAGAGGTACACGACAGGGCACTGAGCATCTGCTCTTCATGGTTTTTAAAAAAGTTGCATGAGCCTCTTTAGAATAAGCAGGGTTCCAGGCTCCTGGCCTGGCTTTCTCACCCACAGGTATCCATGGGATCAGTTTCTAGCATCAAGTATGGAGACCTCATCATATAACTGATGAGTTTGACCTGAATGGTCTTATTTTGTATCTTTGGCCCTTGGTATGGGGTTGGCTGGCATGTGTGTCCAAAGACACTCTAGTGTGAGGCTGCACAGACATCCTACTGTTCTGAGATTCTGTTGTTCCGGGGAGTGGTAGGGATCAAGGCATCCTTTCTTGCTAGTTAGGGTGCAGCCACAGTGCAGAGGCAGCATTTAGGTGGATTTTGGCAACAGGACAATTCATAGCTTCCTCATCGTTCACCTGGAACTTGGTAATAGACTTCCCATGAATATCCCCTGCTGTTACTTTAGAGTTTTGGTGCCCACACTGGCTGCACCTATACAGCCAAACTCTATAGAAGTTTCTGTCTACCTCTGCTGGGCTAGAATCTCCCAAGGGATTTTTGTCTGTTTTATTTATAGCTCCATCCACAGAGTCTCCATCAGTGCCTGATACTATATGAATAAAATATCACCTACTAGGTGCTAAACCTTGCCATGCCCTGTCAAAGATATCACCTACCATCAGGGCTGCGTAGTCTCTCTACTGTGTCATTGTTCTTATTTTTATGGATGAAAAAACTAAAGCTGAGAGATAATCAATTTGCAGAATGTTATGCAATTGGTAAGGGGCAGAGCTGTAATTTGTACCAAGTCAGACACACATCAAAGCCCAATCTCTTTGGATTCTTGTGATACTGCTTTTAAGAAGAGTGGATGAGGGAGTATGAATGAGGCACACTTTCCTCCATTGTGGTAGAGTAATCATTTTAGCAAGCTAAATGATGTAAAAAATGCAAAAATACCCATGGTTTGGTATTCTTGAAAGCAGCAGTTTCTAAGCTATGTTCTTGAAACAGGCAACCTCTGGATTGTTAAAAGGTGTCCCATGGAAAAATGCCTAAAAAATCGTGTTCCACCAATAAATAAGTTTGAGAACTATTAATACATCTCTTGACAACCTATCTTAGGGTAATCACAATTTCACATTAATGTAACAAAGGCTTTGAGCAATTCTGCATTGAAGAATTCTTTGATAGTGTGGAATTTGCCAAGTCTACGTGTCTTCAGAACTTCTCCTTTTTCCCCATAGACATTTTATTAATAGCTCATAAGACACTAGTGTTCCATTTATGATTTTGTGATCTGGAGATGGTCTAGCATGTACTGGTATGTCAGGCTAGTAAAAATAGAAAGCTCAGTAATATGCAAACAAACTCATGTTAGCAAGCAGATGCTCCAATGACAAGTCTGACCTTGATTGATAAGTTGGAATTGATTCAACACTTAGAAACAGGGCTAAAAAAAAAATCTTAGAGATTGAACTAATATAGAACTTTCACTGAAGACACGAAGAGCATTGGGAATCCAAATTCATTCCAAGATAAATAATGTTAGCATTCTTACAAAAATAATCATGTATTCCACAACAATTTATTGAGCACTATTAGGTACCAGGCTCTGCTGGGCTTTGGAAATACAAGTTTAAATGAGATAGGCTTGGCATTGATCATCATAGGTTGGCAGGTTTGTGTCTTTTTTCTTGGGTGTTTCCCAGGAGTAGTGAAGAAACAGCTACCTTCCTGTCTCCACTGATTTCTAGTTCACATCTTATCTTTATCCAGCCCTGAGTTCATTTATCCATTCAAGAAATCCTCATTGAGCACCTACTATGTACCAGGCACTGTATATACAGCAATGAATGGTAAAGATAAAAATTTGTCCCCTAGAGAAGCCTTTTTCTAGTGGACTTTATCTTCTGAATATTCTAGATTTATTTAAAAATTGTCATCACCCTGAGAGCACATCTGGCATGTCTTTAAATGGAAGGCTGGGACCCTCTCATTTGTGGAGAGTCTTAGATCTTATTGACTGATTCGAGCCTTCCTGGCGTGATATCCTGCTACGTCCTCGGGCCCTGTCAGTCCCCGCTACATTACTTGCTCTCCACCTCCTGGCCCTTTAGACTTGACTCTGCCTCGGACTCCTGGCTGATTCATTTATCCAGTCCTGAAACCTTTACAGAGATCCCAGGCACTGTGCTCCAGGCACTGTGCAGGACTACACACATGAGCAGGATAGGGTCTTGATTCTCAAGGAAAACAGAGTGTCACGAGTGCAAGAGAGGCATGAGTGATGCATGAACTTGGTGAGGGAAGCAAGGACAGAGGCAGCCCTGGCTTCCCAGAGGAGGTCTCACCTTATCTGAATCTTGAGGGGTAGGTAGATGTGGTGTGGAAAGACAGGTGGGCAGTTGAGAAGGGGAAGGAAGATCTCGCAGGTTGAAGGAGAAGCAAGAACAGATGCTGGAGGATAAGACAGGAATGGAAAAGGAAACAGGGATGAGATCCTGACTTCATTCCTGAAACCCTGAGCTCAACCCCAGGACGAGGCTGGTGAATAAAACAGACTTGCTCCTCCCAGCCAAGTGAAGGAGACAGGCAATAAACAATGAACAAACCCAAACTTTGTGATGAGTGCTCTAAAACATGAACATTATTTAGTGGAAGAACAATATAGGCAAGTAGGGTTCTACATGGAAGGTCAGCAAAGGCCTCTCTGCCAAGGTGACCATGGAGCTGAGACCTGAAGGCTGAGAAGGAGCCACCACAGGGAGAATAGTCAAGGAGCCATCCAGGGAGAGGGAACAGCAGGTGCGAGGGTGCTGAGCAGGGAGGGACTGCGGAGGCTGTTTAAGGAAGCCCAGAAGGAATGTGCCTGAGTGTGGTGAGCAAAGGGGGAGGATAGCAGGGCAGGTTGTGCTGGGTGACTTGGCCTCTGTGCAGAGATTGGGTATGGTTGTGAAGGAGATGGGGCGCCCCTTGGAGGGATCTTATCATACTTTCATTTTCAAAAGATAATAATAATTGTATAGTAGATGATATTAAGAGAATTAGTGTTAATTATAATATTTTGGGTGTCATAATGGCAAGGCGATTGAACAAATAGTTCTCGTCTGTTAGAAATCCATACTGAGCTCTATACAGGGGAAATGATATAGGATTTGCTTTAAAATAAACCAGAACAATAATGAGGGGAAGAGAAAAAACAAGATTGGCAATATGATGGCAATTGTTGAAGCTTGATAAGGGTATACAGGAGTCGTAAGACTATTCTGTGTTTTGAGGGTTTGAAATTTTTCATAATAAAAGTGTTTTAAGATTTTTGAAAAAATTATATGAAGTAAGTGCTCAATAAATAGGAAATTATTAATAATAACAGTTGCTTTTTATTCAGCAGCAACTGCATGGCAGATTTTGAGTCAATCACTTTGTGTATATTAGTTTACAGTCTCCACACTTTTTATATTGTGTACTTTTTTTTTTTAATTCAGGGTATTATGGGGATATAAACATTTTGGTTACATGAAATGTGTTTGCCTTGCCCACGCCAGGGCCACAAGCATGTCCCTCCCCCATTCAGTCCACAAAAATGATGTTAAGCACATATCATTGATATAATTACATCTGATTAGTTACTTACACAATGTCAAATGTTGCTTTTTGAGTATCATGTAAAACACACACAAATTCTAAGAAATTCTACAAAGAGGAAATTAAGTTGGAATAAATAATATTTAATGTCTTGCTAATTGTGGTGGCCTTGAACTATCATTAGCTAATATCTCCAGGCACAAGTTACACATAGAGAGAAAAATTTGTCATTAATGATAGTGGATGTAAATACACATTCCAAACCATCTTATGATACTTTTCTTTGGATGGCAGCATTTTGTCAGTTCAGATTATATCATTTTTATGCCTTGTAAGGTGGACTATGAAGAATTCTAATAGAAGTGGAAGAAAGACAAGTTCTGCCATTTTCTGACTGCTCACTTATACTTACCTATTAGTATATTTTTAATAGATGGATTCTTAGCAGAAATGTTTTTCAAGTCACAAAACTTTGTATTATAACTCCTAAATTTATTTACCTGGCCACACACAAATTGCCACACAAGGAGATTTGCTAAAAGCTAATGAATGAATGGGGGAGTGTTACCAGCAATTTCACATTGCAGAATAAATGAAAGAGCTAACATATTGATCAAGTATAGTGGCCAGTATACATACATTAAATATTAGTGATGCTTAATTTCCTTTTTTATTTTGAGATAAATTGAGTAAATTAGAAATAGAAATTCTAATACTTTCTTCCTGTACCCAAGTGGATGATCTTCAGCCTTACCTTGGAGTGTGCATGCTCCACTCTGGAGACCTTTGCATTTATCATTGAGTCCTCATGGTAACCCTTTAAGGCAGACATTGATATCCTCCAATTTTCAGATGAGAAAAACAAACCCAGGCAAGTTTAATGCTTTCCCTTAGGGACATGGCTATTAAAAGGCAGAACAGGATGGAATTCAGGGATGCCAGACTGAAAGTTCCTTGCTGTTTAATAATAGTGCTACCTGCCAGTACTTAGCATCAGCTATAGACTGGCCAACGAGGTGGGTACCATGATCCCTGTGTCACAGAGGAAAGAGAGTCAGCAAGGCAAAGTAACTTTTCTATGCTCATACTGGTCTGTCTGACTCTGGAGTCCAACTGTCTGCATGTGAATTCCAGTTCACCACTGTGCAGCTTGGGCAAATGATTTACTCTCTCTGAGTCTCAGTTTCCTCATCCCTAAAATGGGCTAATAGGAACACCTTCTTCACAGAGCTTTTGCACTGGATGGGAATGTGAATATTATCTATAACTATTACTTTTCTGTATCCTGGAGGTGAGGACATGGAATGGGCTTAAATGTAGATGCATCGGAGGTACTCTCGAATATCAATATATATTATTAGATTAAATGAATAAGTTGCCCCCATAGGCTCCTCCATATCCTCAAACAGATTCTATGTCTGGACTCTGGTCTTGCATTTCACCCACAGTGGAGCTTCTCTCTTGGGCAGGGACATGGCAATTTCCCTTGCCTTGTTCGAATCTTGTCCAGCTATATCTGCAGGGACTGTAACCCTACCATTCTCCTCCTGCCACCAGGAATAAAAATTTGGCTCATCCATTTTTACTATTGAGTCAGGAAACCTGGAGATAAAAAGGCTAGCATGGACAGGGCTTCCAAATTTATGTGACAAGGACACAAATAATGTGTTGCAGTCTGAGAGCAGAGACAAATCTGGAATTTCTGCAAAGGCTTTCCAACTCACAACATATTTTAATGCCATATTTGAGCTCCACAGCAGAAAGGCTCTCTCTACACACTGGAACATAGCTGTAAAAAAAAAAAAATTGATCTACTCTTAAGATCTAAGTATGCTGCAAATTAAAAAGGGAGAAATTTTTAGATGGCTCATGTGAAGGAAAGGTCATCTGTTAAGAGGACCCAGAGTAACAGCAATGCCTATAGTGGACCCATGACAAGACTATGATTTACTGGACATTGACAACATGTGCCAAACATTTCTATCTATTATCTTATTGAAATTTACAACAGCCGTATGAGGTTGGCACTGATACCACTCAGAATCCCAAAAGGAAAACATATGATATAATCAATTTGTGATAATTTGAGTAGGGTTCATTTGAAAGGTATGAAAAGGCATAAAGGAACTCCAAGAAGAAGTACAATAACCAGGGGCCAGTAGCAGCAGAGGCATTATCACCCTTAGGCCAAGAGACAAGTACAGGTAGAAGTCGCCAGAACCCAGAAGGAGAAAAGCCTGCCTTGAGAGGTGGAGAGGCCTTTGGTGGAGGGACACAGCCAGCCTAAGGTAACCCCTTGGAGTGGGAGCAAAGGGAATCAACAGCCTAACCTCTCTCTCTCTCCTCCCTCTTCTGACTTCTGCTGGGGCTCTCCATTAGCCGAAGTCAAGCAGAAGCCAAAGGGCAAGAGAACCCTCTGGTATAGTGCAGGATTTCTCAACCTTTGCACTATTGACATTTGGGGTTGGATAATTCTTTGTTTTGGAGAACCATCCTAGGCATTGTAAAATGTTTAACAGTATCCTTAGCCTCTACCCACCAAAAGCCAATAGAAACTAGTTGTGATATGCAAAAATGTCTCTAGATATTTCTAAATGTCCTTTTGTGGGGTGAGGGTGGGGGCAAAATCATCTAGGTTGAGAACCACTGGTATAAGTCTATATAGGTTAATCTCCTAGGCAGAGAACAGGGTGCAAATGTGTAGAGAGTGGATCTGGAGAAAAGATCCAAGAGAGAACTTACATTAGATTCTTTTCATTGCCAAGGAAACTGAGGCTCAAACAAATGGATTAACTTCCTCAAACAAACACAGATTGTGAGTGCGAAAACCGGTTTGCAAACCTAGGTCTGTTTGATCTCAATGCCAGAATTTATAATTACAAGCTGTATTCTATATTCGAAGATTGGAAATATCTCAGAAGAAAAGAATAGAGATTAGGAAATGGAGCTCTTGAACATTCTGGGAAAGTTGACATGTTAGCATTTTGGGGCACTTGCTCACATTCTGAATGTGGAGTGCACAATGGAGCACGCTGTAGACCTCTCAGCAGGAGATCATTAAACACATAGGACTTTGGGCCTCTTGGAAGGAGCCTTTCAAAATCATTATTGTCATATGGGAGGAGCAAGAGCATAGAGCCTGGGTGGATCAAATCTCTATCTATTGTGGGTCTGGTGGTGTCTAGGGGGTTCCATCACCATGGGGTGAACTGTTAATGGCCCTCAGCACATCAACTTTTTTTTTTTTAATTTTCTTCTTCTTCTTTTTTTTTTTACTCTCTCAACCATTTTTAAGTATACAGTTCAGTAGTAGTAAGTATATTTCATAAGGTAAAAGCTATCCAAATGTCTATTGACAGATGAATGGATAAATAAAATATGGTATATACGTACAATGGGATATTATTCAACCTTAAAAAGGAAGGAAATCCTGTCACATGCTACAACATGGATGAAACTCGAGGACATTATGCTAAGTGAAATAAGCCAGCCACAAAACTACAGACACTGTATCATTCCAGAGCCATCACTTTTAAGGCTCCCACCCCACCAGTCTATCTGGAGGTGCTAGGGGACTTCCCAGAGAGCTTCAGTGGTTTTGAGACTTCTGGCCTGCATAGCTCAGCCACCTCCATGCATTCTCCCTAAGTCTCCCCTTCTCTTCATTGGACAGCCTGTTATTTTTTTCCAGTTACATTCAGAGAAATAGTTCCCAGTCTTTCTGTTATCTCGGTTGACCTTCAAATGCTTCCTACTTAGTTAAAGTCTTTTTCAACAAGATGGTGTCCAGAGCTGAGCAAAATACTGTAGATAGTAAGATAACCACTTCCTCTGTTCATGCTTGTCCTGTCTTCTCAGTAGACACATTTGAATTACATTCGTTTCTGCTGGGAATCATAGCACACCATTGACATGAAGCCTCTCGCTGCCTCCGTAAGAAAGGCCACCTTAAGCAGCATGATATTCAAGACTCCAGTCAATAAGGCCTTGACCTACTTTTTCAACCTTGTGTCCTTTACTATTCCTTTGTTTAATAAATTTGTATTGAGGGGCCTATGTGTTTTTGGTGTTGAGCTGAGAAGGCTCTCAGATATGATGGAGAGCAAACCCAGCTCTGTATGGTAGAAACTATTCATGTTCCTCTTCTTCCTGGGCACCCAGCTGGATTACATTCTCTGGCTTCATTTGCATTTAGGTAGGGTCATGTTCAGGCCAAAATAATAGAATGGGCCAACATAATGAATGCTACAACCACAACTAGCCCATTAAAACCTTCCATGCATGATCTTGCATCCTTGCTCTTCCTTCAGCTGCTGGTCAAATGCAGGGGATCCACAGAAGAACATCTAGTCCCTAGGAAATGGTAGGGCCACTGAACAGAATAAGGCTAGGTCCCTGGGTCACTATGTGGAAGGCTGCCTCTTTCCTACTCTGCCATTACACATTCGGTTCTCTTTGCCTTCTGTGTCTTCCCATTTCCACCCTACTGTCTGCTATTAAGATAAAATCATAGTAATCAAGAAATCCCACACTTGATGAAAAGTGGGATAACAAATTTGGTATATTGAGAAAGATAAGTGTGAACTCATGATTTTAAAATAACATAGCTCTATCATTTGCTAAAAATGGCTCATCCACAGCAGTAAATGGTGCACCTTTACCCAGCACCAAGCCAGTGCCTAGATTTCAGTTGCTGACACTACACTAAAAAAACAACAGGATGCTTATTCCATGTATTTGGGTATGGATAAAAGACAGGATGGGTTTGGAATGCCCTCTTGTTGCCAGGTTGCTTCAAAATCACCAGGAATGCACTACATATACAAAAAAGCCAGTTTAAGGGAACTCCCACCAGCCAAGTGGTGCCAATTTGAGCATCAATAATAGGAAAATAATAATAATTATTATAATTAATTGAGAAAATTTATATCTGTGAAAGTCTATGAGTTAATAATGCTACTTGATAGAGAAAAATTCATATAAAGTATATAAGGTAGTTTTTGTACTGAAAAGGTAAATATGATAAGATAGGCTCAATGCTTCAGTTGATTTTAATAAATAAGGGAGAGTCAGTACATCATAATCTTCACAGTAAAACAATAATAGCAAATGCTTACCTAGGGTTTATATATGCCAGGTACCAGGCTAAGTGTCCTATGCCAAATAACTCATGCAATATTAAAACTATTATGTACTAATAATAACTAAAAATAAAAAAATTTAAAAATCCTAAAAGAAGTATTTTCACTCCCAAATGAATAAAATAAATGAATAAAAAAGATGTAAAAAGAACTGCGGTTACCAACATGTAGTGAATGCTTTTGCAGGCCCTGTGCTAAGTGCTTTTAACATTCAGTATCTCACTTAATTCCCATAAAACACAATGAACATTGTCTCCAATTTATAGACAAAACACAGAGATATTAAAGGACTTCATTTATTCCCTAAGTATTCATTTTAATTTATTTTTTAAATTAGCAAAAATTGTATAAAATCATGGTATACTGAATGATGTTTTGAAATATGTATACATTGTGGAATAGCTAAGTCAAACAAATTAACATATGAATTACTTCACATACATATCATTTATTTGTGGTAAAAACACTTAAAATCTACTGTTTTTGCAATTTTCAGGTATACAATGCATTGTTGTGTAATTGATCTCTTAAATGTATTCCTCTTATTGAGCTTAAATTTTATATCTTCTGACCAATATCTCCCCAATCTGTGTCCCAACCATAGCTTTTGGTAACCACCATTATACTCTCTACTTCTATGACTTCAGCTTTTTTGGATTCCACATATAAGTGACATCATGCAGCACATCTGTCTTTTTTTTTCTGCCTGGCTTATTTCACTTAACATAATGTCCTCCAGGTTTATCCATGTTGTTGCAAATGATAGATTTCCTTCTTTTGTAAGGCTGAATATTATTCCATTACATATAAATACCACATCTTCTTTATCCATTAATCCACTGATGGACAGTTAGGTTGGTTCCATATCTTGGCTACTGTGAATAATGCTGCAATGAATATGGGAGTGCAGATATCTCTTCGACATCCTGATTTCATTGTCTTTAGATACATATACAGTAGTAGATTGCTGAATCATATGGTAGTTCTATTTTTAATTTTTTGAGGAAACTCCATACTGTTTTTTTATAATGGCTGTACTAATTTATATTCCTACCAACAATATATAAAGTTTCCCTTTTCTCCACATCCTTGCCAACACTTATCTTTCATCTTTTTGATAATGGCCTAATGGCCATTCTAAGAGGTGTGAAGTAATATCTCATTTTGGTTTAAATTTGCATTTCCCTGACAATTAGTGATGTTTGACACTTTTTCATATATCTGTTGGTTACTTTATGTCTTCTTTTGAGAAACGTCTGTTCAACATAGACTGGAAGTCCCAGCCAGAGTAATTAGGCAAGAGAAAGAAATAAAAGGGATCTAAATCAGAAAGGAAGAATTTAAATTGTTTCTGTTTATAAATGACATTATCTTATATATAGAAAACTCTAAAGTTCCAAAAAGGTACCAAAACAACTGTTGGAACTAGTAAAAAAATTCAGTATAGTACAGGATACAAATCAACATACAAAAACCAGTAGTATTTCTATACACTAACAATGAATTATTCAAAAAAGAAATCAATTCAATTTACAATAGCTACAAAAGAATAAAATAAAATACTTAGGAATAAATTTAACCAGAGAGGTGAAAGATCTGTACACTGAAAACTATAAAACATTGATGCAAGAAATTGAAGAAGACACAAATAAATGGAAAGATATCTTGTGTTCATGGATTAGAAGATTAATATTGTTAAAATGTCCATACTACCTAAAGTGATCTACAGATTCAATGCAATCTCTATCAAAAGTCCAATGAAATTTTACACAGAAATAGAAAAAACAATCCTAAAATTCATATGGAATCACAAAAGACCTGGAATCACAGAAAACCCTGAATAGCCAGAGCTATCTTGAACAAAAAGAACAAAGGTGGAAACATTGTACTACCTGATTTTAAAAATATACTACAAAGCTACACTAAATCATAATAGCATGGAACTGGCATAAACACAGATACATAGACTAATGAAACAGAATAGAGAGTCCAGAAGTAAATCCACACATTATGGTCAATTGGTTTTTGACAAAGATACTAAGGAACGTATAATAGGGAGGCAGCCTCTTCAATAAATGGTGTTGGAAAAACAGTATATCCATATGCAAAAGAATGAAATTAGACCTTTATGCTATATCATATACAAAAATCAACTCAAAATTGATTAAACAGTTAAAGGTAAGCCCTGGAACTGTAAAATTACTAGAAGAAAACATAGAGAAAAAGCTCCATGACATTGGTTTGGGCAATAATTTTTTTTGATATGACCCCCAAAACACAGGCAACAGAAGCAAAAATAGACAAATGGGATTACATCAAGCCAAAAAGCTTCTACACAGCCAAGAAATAGTCACCAACATGTGGAATGGGAGAAAATATTTGTAAAACATACATCTAATAAGGGGTTAATATGCAAAATATATAAGGAACTTAACTTGATAATCAAAAAACAACCCAATTCAAAATTGGACAGATACTGAGCAAGTATTTATTAAGCACTAGTATGTGCTAGGTACTATTCTAGCACTTGGGATACATCTTTGAATGAAACCTACAAATGCTCCTACCCTAGTATATTGAGGGACCAGGGCAGGCAATACACAATACACATAATAATAACAAACTTATTTAGTATATTAGAAGATAGTAAGTGCCATGGAAAAAGAAAGTACAGAAGAGGAAGAGGGAGATTTGAAGTGTTGGAGTGGAGACAAGGGAGGGCAGAAGTGGTCAGGGTAGGCCTCATTGAGAAGGTGATGGCATGAATAGAAACTAGAAGGGGACAAGGAAGTTAGCCCCATAGACATCCGAGAGAAGAGCATTCCAAGATCGCTAGGTCATTTACGGAGCACCCAGGTCTCCAACTCAGCTCCATCAGATTCCAGAGCCCAAATTCACAATGACCAAGGTCCATAAATGTTAATTCCCTTCTTAGTCCTCCCCAAGAAATATGCTGTGAATCCCTGGTCTTCTTTCTTTGGTTGTTCCCTACATTAATTCTGGGCTTTACCCTTCCCCAAACTATTCTTACAGGTCTATGTGGATGTCCCATCTTTGTTTCTGATCACTTGCTCTGCCTTTGTTACTGGACGTTTCAAGACCTGATGTCTTCAGAGGGCCATTGTGCTGTTTTGCTGGCTTCACCCATTTTCTTTCTCACTGGGGCAGTTTATGATTCATCTTTACAGTCTTTCTTTAGGATCTTCCAGCCCCTGTAAGTCATGTAACTATTTAGCCTACCAAACTTCATGCCCATGTTTTCTCTGTATGAAGCAGACAGCTATACTTTTATCTTCTTTGTAGTTGTTGTTTACTCAAGAAGCCAGAGTCACTTTCTGTCACAACCACAGGCTCTGACATACCACATTTTTAAGAAATCTAATTTCTTAAGAATATAGCATCTTTACCTGCCAGCCCTGGTTTTTCTCTTTCCTTATTATTAAGAACCTCAGGAAAATAGAGTTACTTTTTCATGTCTTACTGCCACCCAGTCACCACTAACTCATCTTTCTTTCTAAACCCAGGCTAAGTGCTCAGTCACAGGTCACCTCATTGCTTCGCTGGCACTGAAAGGATGAAACAGTCCCCAACATAGCTGCTCTCCAGACCCTCTATTTTTAGCTGGATTAGATTCCCAGCAGATGTCTGGAGAGTAGAAGTCTCCCTTAATTACTATAGCTTGTCTGAGTGCCATTTTTGAGATCTGCAAAATAGAGATTGAAAATAGAACTCACCTCATAGGATTATTGCAAAGATCAAATGCAAAAAGTGCACACAAGGATAGTTAGCCCAGTACTTGGCCTTGGCATGTGGTGAGGATTTCTGCACATCAGCTATTTCAGTTGGAGGGAGGCACTTTATTTATGTTGGAGAGAGAGAGAGAGAGATGGGCTGTGTTTCAGCCCAGCTCCACTGCTCTTCAGTTTTGTGATTCTGTGTGATAACTCATATTCCTTGTGCTATAAAGCTGGAATGATAATAGCAATTTGAGTGGTACATGGGATAAAAATTATAAAAATGTATAAAATAATACATATAAAAACTTGGAATAATAACAATTTTAGTATTAAATGAGATAAAAGATAGAGCAGTGCATATATGTCTAAAATGCTGAAATAATATCAATTAAGTATTGAGTGCAATAAAATGTGTAAAATACAAATCCTGTAAAATAATATCAATTTGAATGTTGAATGAGATGTATATAAATTGATATTAATAATATCAGTAGAATATTAAATGAAATAGTATGTACAAAGGGCTGCATATGGTGTAATAAGGCACTTAGTATAGGCACTTGAAAAACATATAACAATGTTATTATTGTTATTGATATCGTTAGCATCATATAACGTCTTCCTCACTGTTAGGACACATTGCTCTCAAGCTGATCCTACACTGTAAAGCTCTTGTCCTTGGTGGGACACCAAGTGAACATTTAATAGTAACAATTCTGATCATATGCCATTATCCCTTAGGCATATATTTACCATTTTCAGATTGTCTTTTCCTCAACAATCTCACGAGCTCTTATTTGAAAGTGGCTCTGCACACAAATTGGCAGTCAAATTGGGATTTGCAGGTTTTATCTCTGACATTATTTTCCTACCAAAAGGCTAAATAGGATCTTTTAGGAATTCGGGAGTTCTCAAAGGGAGTAATTTTCTCTAAAGAAATAGGTCATATAGAAGAAGAAGCAGAGTGAGCATCATCCTCCAAGAAGCTATATAGGATGACAAAAATTAGTCATATAGTTTAGAGCAGATTCTTTGGTTTAGAATTAAGTGAGAGAAAAATTATATACAAGTATCACCATGAGAGTATCCTGGAGCCTGTCTAGCCAGAGGAGAGCAGTTTGCTGAGACAGTAGTTATCCGTCATCACTGGGTCATGACTGTGGGCTGATGATCTCCCACGGCTGGTCCAGGTCCTCTCTGCTCCCTTCTTGCTGCTCAGTGCCTCTGCGGCTATGGACTGCATTGGCGGGGCTCCTTGGCCCCCTGCTCCTGCTGGGGTGGCTAATGGAAAGCCCTAGAGGGTGGAAAGAGGGTTAGAGTGCCTCAGGCTGGCTGTGTCCTTTAACTTAAGGTCATATGTCCTGTCAGGGCACCTTCTCTCCATGACACTCTCCTGCAGGGCCATGGGGTTTTGAGATGGAGTTACGCCCTCAGCTCTGTGAGGACAGACATTGCTTGTGTTTATTCTGTTCACTGCTGAACTCTAACACAGTGGCTGGTCCAAAAGAGGCACTCAATAAATATATTTACATCAAAGGAATGCATTGGAGATGCCTCACTAAATTGCATTCTAAGAAAAACTACCACCTAAACCTGCTTTGTGCACTAGCTATAAAAAGAAGCCACACTCTCTCTGAGCATAGTTCTTAGAAATAAAGGCTCTTAAAATTCCCATCCACAAGCTGTGACTGCATCATATTAGTGCTTTCCACTGGATTGTGCATGGGGTCCCAGATGTTTGTCTTTTATTTTACAGCATTCACTTTTCTGTGAGCTTCCAATTAATTCAATTGGGAAAAGCTGGAAGCCCCATGACAGAGAAATTATCTCTTTGACAAAACCCACATGCCGTAAAGTCAAAGATTCCTCAATCTCCTCTTTGTTTAGGTTCATAAAGCTGAATAACCGACTTGACTGATTTTCTGTTTTAATGTGTTTGGTTTAGTACCTAGAAATTTTGATGTCCCACATACATAGACCAGAGAGGGTCATGTGGGGAAATCCACTTAAGTGGCATGTCTTCCTAGTGCATCATGGGATGGGATGGGAATCCCATGCGTGCCTGCTATTACATTCATTTTCTTTCTGTCATTTTCTCTCCTCAAAGCATCAATCAGTGTTGCTTTTAGCAACAACCACTCAATTCTACAGTCTTCATATTCACCATTGCCCCCACTCCACACCCCAGTAATAATGAGCACATCCAGCACCCAGATCTTGGCTTCTAATACCATCCTCAAATAAAGCAACTAGGGCTCCTTGGAGAAATGGCTGATTCTAGCACTGAGGCAGCGATATAGAAGATGAGCTTCACAACATCTTGTCGTACCAGAACATAAGGAAGTACTGGAAATAAAAAATTAAAAAAAAAAGATAGGGATATGTTAAGGGGCACAGGAGCCCACTGAAAGAGTTCCCAATGGCCAAAGATGGAACAATTTGTACAAAAACAAGAGTATATTGAATTATAACCCAAAACATAAAATAACTATCCATGAGTTCATATTGATATAAATGAATGATTGAATAAGTTAATACATGGAGAAAAAGAGATAAATCTCCCTTGCAGAAGAATTTCAAATAATTTACATAGCTAGTTCACTTGAAAAGGTGGATAATAATTCCCATATTCTTTAAGTGTGGACTACACATAGTGACTTCTGTAAAGAAAGTAGAGGACAGAAAGGAGGGAGGACAGTGACATTGGAGAGTAAGTAGCCTTTATGAATTGTGATGAGAACAGCACACAATACTCCTCACCTGTCCCATTAAACAATTTCCAAGTGATAGCTCCAAGGACATAGGGTTGCCAGAGGAATCATTGGTAATGTGGGTTTTATAATCTCCACTTACATAGCATAATTGGATTAAGCATGTTTCCCAAGGAAAGAAGCAAAATGGTGCTTAATGTGGACAACTTTTCTTTAGAAGCAAAGTGTAGGATAACAGAATGGAGATTATCATTCCTAACTATCTGCCATTATGAACCTGGAGGACAATTATTTAAAAAATGCCTCCTCTCTCCATCAGAGTAAGGCACAAAAATAAGTGCTACTGTTGGTGGAATTTATTTATGACTCACCTCGGTCTATTGCCTTTGGTTTCTCACCCCTGAGTCCTCATTCTGCTGCTTCATTTTTGCTCTTATTTTGTCAAGAATTCTAAATGTTCTCTTTGTTACCACTTATTATTCAGCCTAGGCAACAGGATGCTACCATGACAATTAATTCTGAAATCTCAGTGGATTAAGTAAAAAAAAAAAAAAAAAAAAAAGAGGCTTATTTCTTTCCTGTGTAAAGTGCCTTCTCACATCTGTCTAGTTATGCTGTCCAGAACATGTGATATCCAAGGGGAGAGAGGGATATTAAGCCACAACTAAGTCTTAATTGTCTCAGCCTAAAAGAGCCATGTGTCACTTCTACTCAGTGTTCTTTGGCCAGATCTAGTCACGTGGCCCCAACCTGACTGCAAGGAAAACTGGAAAATGTAGGGGAATACTCAATGCCAGACTTCTTGATGCGTGAGATCACATTTTTATTCCTAATTTATTGTGTTTTGTAGGTGATAAGAAAATATGGGATAGAAGCTGGGGTAATAAAACCAATTCATAATTTGTAGAAATGTGTTGTCTAATATGATAGTCACTAGGCATGTGTAGCTATTTTAATTTAAATTAAATAAAATTAAAATTTTAGTTTCTCAGTTACACTAGCCAGATTTCTAGTATTCAATAGTATATGTGCCTAGTGACTATCAAGTTGATAATGGGACATCTTCATAAGTACATACTTTTCTAGAGCATTCTAAAGTGTTCCAGAACATTCTAGAATGTTCTAGAATAAGTGACTGAGTATTATGAATCTAACAGATGTTTTTAAGGGTTCATCCAGACCTCTGGCTTAAGCCTTCTCTGGTGAAAATCAGCTCAATGTGTTGTAGTTATTTTAAAGCTGTGTTAGGCAGAGATCCATTCTGATTTTAGCTGTTTGACAGGCTTCTGTGTAAGATTTAGCTAAAGCAATAGATTTTATGGCTAAGAAAAGTTTAAAAACCACTAGAGTTATGTAAAGAGGCTTAGAGGGCATAGATGTCTGAATTCAAATCCTTGCCCTTCCACTTATAAGCTATGAGATCTTGGGCAAGTTAACTGATAACCAGAACCAAAGATTCACGACCTCTAAAGACTGACATGAAAATACCCACCTCATAATGTTGTTAGGAAGGTGACAGGAGTCAGCATGCAAACGTACTGTCTTGGGATTTGGTGCTTTCAGGCAAGGGCTCTTGAAATGATAGATATCCTCATAGTCATCATTATAATTACACAGCACTCATCAGTAACTTAGAAGAAAACTAATTGTGGATAATGTAAAACTAGGAGTGATAGGAAACACATAATTTGACAAAATCAGAATTCAGAAGGATCTTTAAAAGGTTGAAATTATGTGCTTAGTTTAACAAGAGGAAGTTTAGTGGGGGTAAACATAACATCTTACCTTGAAGTCCAGGAATGTAAATATGTGAGAATAAAATTGGAGACGACATGGCTAATCGCGCCATGCTGAAGAATGGTAATTTCACTGATGGTCAGTGCTGTAATAGGACTATATCAAGAAATGTGAATGCCCTGCACCCCTTTGCCTCGGCAAACCATGTGTGGGTGTGACTTTAGGTGTTGTTATTTTAGAAGAAGCCAAGAAAACTGGAGCAGTTTGCTTCTTTCAGGAAATATTTATTTATCATCTCCTATGGTCTAAAACAGTAGCAAACATAAAGATATTGGTCATCACTCTATGAGAGCCCACACACTAGAGAAGGAGGGAGATATGGATTTAAAAAACACCCAAGTAAATATAAATTTAAAACTGTGATACATGCTAGGACAGAGAGGTCCATGGTGTTCAAAGGAACTTTATGGGGAAAACGTCTCTCCTATTCAAGGAGACTAGGGAAAGTTTCCTTGGAAATTGAAGATTGAGCTGAGACCTCGGTAGAGTAAAAGTGAATTGGCAGAAGGGGAGAGGTGTTCCAGGCACAAGGACCACGCTTCTGAAAATTAGGATGGGAGAGAATGAGGCTTATTGAGTGCAGAGAGGAAGGCTGTTGATGTAGAATAGATATTGGGACTTAAGGTTCAGGGGGAGGCCATAGAGGATAATGCAGGCTGTACTGTAATTTATTAATAGATCCTTATTCTAGAAACAATGGGAAGCCATTGAAGGGTTTTAGATAAAAAAGTAGGATGATCATATTTGCCCTTTGACAAGATTACTCTGACTGTAATGTAGAGAACAGATTAGAGGAAGAAGAGTGAATTTCAACATTTGGCTTTCAACAATTATTCTCCTGCCACCAATAAATAAGAGTACCTGGTACCTGCTTTACTCCACCTCAAAAGCCTAGATCATGATAATTATGCAGCAGCCCCTAACCTTTTTGGCACTAGGGACTGGATTCATGGAAGACAACTTTTCCATGGACAGGGGTGATAGAGCGGAGCTCAGGTGGTGATGCGAGGGATGGGAGTGGCTTTGCTTGCTCACCTACTGCTCACCTCCTGCTGTGCAGCCTGGTTCCTAACAGGCCACCAAAGACCCTACTGGTCTGCCGCCCTGGGGTTGGGGACCGCAGTTATAAAGAAAAGTTTTGAAATAAAATGTCATTTTATTGTTTTATTTTGTAATTTTTAAAATTGGAGAAATTAAATCATTGAATATTTTTGGTTTACTTGGACATTTGCATTTCTTTTCTAGTTTGGCTTTTTGTAACTTAAAATTTTAAGAATTTGGCTTAAGAATTTTATTAAAGATTTGTAAACACTTTTAATATATTGAGGCATTATCAATTTTTAAAACTTTTATTGAAGTATAATTTATGTAATTTATGTACAATACACACACACATACACATATTTTGTGGGTTTTTTTAAGCAATTTTACTTCATGTTACTTTTAAAAGTTTAAAAAAAAGTTTATTTTTGTAGAGACAAATATATCTTTATTTTCCTTTGTAATTTTTTCATTGCTTTGATGCTTGCATACTTTGAGCAAGAGCAGTTAATTTTTCACTTTTTAAAAACTTTTAATAGTGTCATTTGTATACATTTAATACTTCATTTATCTGGAACCTATTCAATGGACTAGAACTCCTAGCGAATTTTAAAAATCATTTTGTATATTATGTACTTTTATCGAATTTCTTATTTTAAGATGAATGTTGTTAGTGTCTCACCATTAAATATAATGGTAATAGTTGATTTAACTTAGTTTTGAGTCATGTTAAGTCAATTTTATTTCATTTTATTTATTTATTTACTATTTATTTATTTATTTATTTATTTATTTATTTATTTATTTATTTATTTTTTAGAGACAGAGTTTCACTCTGTTGCCCAGGCTAAAGGGCAGTGGCATGATCATAGCTCACTGTAGCCTCGAACTCTTGGGCTCAAGGGATCCTCCAAACTCAGTCTCTTGAGTAGCTGGACTACAGGTGCAGGTCATCATGTATGGCTATTATTTTTTTTCTTAGAGATATGGTCTTGCTATGTTGCCCAGGCTTGTCTTGAACTCTTGGCCTCACGTGATCCTACCCCACTCAGGCTCCCAAAGTGCTGGGATTACAGATGTAAGCCACTGTGCCCCAGCCAAGTCAATTTTATTTTATTCCTAACATAACAAAATTTTTTTGCTCTTAGTTATAACTAGGTATTACATTTTACTGATTTATTTTTAATTTACCTTTAAATTTTACCTACTGATATGATACTTTATATCGCAGCTCTCCTACCATTAAACCACCCTTGCTCTGAAAGAGTAAGCTATATTTAGTCATAGTGAATTTTTCTTTCCTTTTTTATTCCTGCATCTGTGTAATAAACATTAATACTCATTAAGTGTTTCTGACATGGCCAGCAGTCCTTTAGGTGCTAAAGATTCAGCAGTGGGGCAGATAAACACCCTGCCCCCATGGACCTTCCAGTCAGGGAGACAGACAATAAATATATTTACAAGTAAATGTGAAGAAAAAACACAGCATAGCAAGGAAGCAAAGGGGAGGCTCTGTTTTAGACAGTCAGGGAAGGCATCTCCCAGGAAGTGACCTTTGCACATAGACACATGTATGATGGGAGAGAGAGAGCCCCTGAGAAACAGGCTCAGGTTTCTCCTTCCTCTGGGAGCTTTTCAGCTCTCCAGGCACAAAGCGATTCAATTTCCATGCTGTCCCTCTGATGTTCACTGCCTCCACTGAGGACCTCAGTTCTGCTATTGTATATCTGGTGCTATTGTATATCTGGACTGCCAGTGAGCTTCACTAGTGAGCGCTTAGCATATCTTTCTTATCCTCTCCACCAGCCCATCCCTGCAGCCCCCTGGCCAGGCCCTGAAAAATCCATGCTCTGATCATTTTTCTTTTTTGTTTGGGATGGGAGAAGACAAAACATTTTATTTTATTTTTTTAAATTTCAGAATATTACTGGAGTACAAATGATTTGGTTGCATAAACTGCTTTTGTACTGTGCCCATCCCCTAGATAGTGTGCATTGTACCTGTTAGATGTGATTTTACCCATCCCGGCTACCCCTTCCCACCTGCTTGATTTCCAATGAATGTTATTTTCATATGTGCAGGTAGTAGGTGTTGATCAATTAATTTCAATTTAATTGTGAGTATATGTGATGTTTATTTTTCTGTTCTTGTGATATGTCACTTAGAAGAATGGTCTTTAGCTCCATCCAGGTTAATATAAGAGGTATTAATTAGTTCACCATTTTTTTTATGGCTGAGTAGTACTCCATGGGATGCATATACCACATTTTATTAATCCACTCATGTATTGCTGGGCACTGGTTTGTTTCCACATCTTGAAATCGTGAATCGTGCTGCTATAAAGATTTGAGTGCAGGTGTCTTTTTTACAGGATGTCTTTTTTCCTTTGGGTAAATACCCAGTAGAGGGATTGCTGGATCAAATTATAGTTCTATATTTAATTCTTTGAGGTATCTCCATACTACTTTCCATAGAGATTGTACTAGTTTGCCGTTCCACCAGCAGTATAAGAGTATTCCTATCTCTCTGCATCCATGCCAACATTTGTTGTTTTGGGACTTTTTGATAAAAGCCATTCTCACTGGTGTTAAGTGGTATCTTATTACAGTTTTGATTTGCATTTTCCTGATGATTAGAGATGTTGAGTATCTTTTCATATGTTTGTTGGCCATCAGTCTATCTTCCTTTGAAAAGTTTCTGTTCATGTCTTTTGTTCACTTTTTGGGGTCATTTGATTTTTTCTTGCTGATTTACTTGAGTTCTTTATAGGTTCTTGTTATCAGCCCTTTATCAGATGTATAGCATGCAAATATTTTCTTCCATTCTGTAGGCTGTCTTTTCACTCTAATGATTGTTTGACTATGCAGAAGCTTTTTAATTTGATCAGGTCCATTTGTTTATTTTTGCTGTTGCTGTGATTGCTTTTGGGATCTTCTTCATAAATTCTTTGCCTAGGCCAATGTCTCTAAGAGTTTTTTCCAACATTTTCTTCTAAAATGCTTATGGTTTTATGGCTTAGGTTTAAGTCTGTTATCCATCATGAGTTGATTTTTGTCAGCGGTGAGAGGTACAGATCTTGTTTCAATCTTCTGCATGTGGCTATCCAATTTTCCTAGAACCATTCATTGAATAGGGGTTCTTTTCCCCAGAATACGTCTGCTTTGTCAAAGATCAGATGGCAATATGAGGATGATTTTATATCTGGGTTCTTTGTTCTGATCCATTGGTCTAGGTCTCTGTTCTTGTGCCAGTACCATGTTGTTTGGTTACTATAGCCTTGTAGTATAGTTTGAAGTATGGCAAATTGATGCCTCCCAAATTGTTCTTTTTTCTTAAGGTTGCTTTGGCTATATAGTACCTTCTCTTATTCCATAGGAAATGTAGAATGATTTTTTCTAGGTCTGAAAAAAAGTGATGTTGGTATTTTAATAGGGATTGCATTGAATCTGTAGATCACTTTGGGTAGTATAGACATTTTGATAATGTTGATTCTACCGATCCATGAGTGTGCT
>CAUYSK010111506.1:0-19484 GCA_963575035.1 Avahi laniger
TAAACGAGACTTGATCAGACTCCTGTCTTGTCTCCATTTCTTGTGTCTTGCCTTTCCCATTTCCCACTCCCTCCTCCCAGGTACCCACGAATAACTGGTTCCGCGGGTCGGGACACTTATGCAATTACTCTACAATAATAGCAATAAGCCAGGTAATGAAAGAAACAATTCAGCGTATGATCCATTCAAGGCAATTGATAATGTACTTTGTTTTGAAATCAGCTATATAAAACTTTGTTGTTGAATACACCATAGCTGAAGCTTTGGCAAATTAGATATTAATTGTATGTAATAATTCAATATTTGGGGGAATTTTTCAATTTTCCATTTTTGTTTCAATTTGTCATTTATAAAAGCAAAGTTAGGACTAATATGATTATTTATAATATTCATCTCACATTTAAGAGAAAAGGACTATACAACATTTCAAAGTAGCTATGGGAATACTTATTAAATGATCATATAAAATTTTAGACAACTTGGATTCCCAATATACCAAATAATTCAAAATGAAACAAATAAAATAGACATTGGGTACTTCAGTGGAAAATATTTTGTCAGATATTCTGTTAAGTTTGGTCTTGCATTTTTAAAAGAATGAACAGAGATATCTTCTAAGAACCTGATGTATTCTTCAAACTGAATTACTACATGGGCATTAATTGCTGCCACGTATCCACAGGTAAAATACCTTTAAAACTTAACATAAAAACTTCCTTGATCCTTCATCCTCTCCTCCCCTCAAATGACCTATTAACCCCAGATGAAAATAACTTTTTGCCCAAATAGGGCATTCGCCAATTAAATAAATATTAATTTACATAATGCTATCAATTGTGGGATATTAAAATATAAATCAATGTAATATTCGCTAATTGCATATTTCAGAATTAATGTAAATAATAACCTAAGTGTTGAGTGTTATTTCTAGTTTTTTAATTGTTATTAACTGAAACTGTAAATATCTCTTCCAAACAATTTACATCTTTAATTGTATTGATGCGCACTTTTACTAAGATATACTAAGTTAGTAAGACACTAACATGTCTTTTTGATAGCATCCTGGCTTAATTTAAGCATTGTTGTACTATTTCACATTGCTGCTCACGTCTCTGACCAGAGTAGCACGAAATATAAATCGCCATTTCAAATGTCCCCAGCTGCTCTTTTGTATCTCAGTAGGTCCAATCATTCTCAACAGGAATGCTTGATAGCTTTGGAAATCTTAGTAATACAGTGTCACATTCTTGACTTTTTTCCTATATTATTATTTTATACTATGGCAGAACGGGTGCTTCATTTTCATTGATTAAAACAAAAAATAAAATTTTCAATCTTTCAACTTTTTCTTGTTTGGGTTAATCCTCCAATTTCTTTATGAAGTTTGTATTTTACAATTCTCCTGAGCATATAAGTATACATGCATGTACCTATACACAAGTTATTAGATAAAAGAGAATTTTTAACAAAAAAAAAGCTATTGAATTGTAGGGTTGAAAAATGGACCGACAGCAGGACATAATACCCAGAGCCACAGCTTCAGGCATTGGAACTAATGAGAAACCCTACTTTTTAAGAATCTTCTGAGTAACACTTTTTCCTATAAATGAAAAATGTACCATTTATTGTGCCCGTAAAAATAATGCTCTGCATTAAATGGACTTCAAAATTTTTCAGTTAGTTGTTAGATAAAATATTAGAATCAATAATAATAGTGATTACTGTTTTTATTGGCTTATTTTATATTCAGGCTTATGTATTTATTTTATTTATTACTTTGATTTTTTAAAAAAGGTAGCTTATGGGTGATGCAGAAGATGCATACTGAGTTGGATTTTCTGAAAGTGAAGCTATGTAGCCTCAAGCCATACTGTCGCACCTTGTCCTTTTTGCAACCAGCAATGTTAATGCCAGAAATCATGGAGACATGCAATGCAACCAGGATTTTCCCATCAGGTGTACCTTATGCAGGAATTTAGATTTATTTATGGTACTGTCTGAACATATGAGCTAACTTACCCTTAGAAATAATATTGGTCATGTTTAAGTGATTTAAAAAAAAAAAAACTCTTGGTTTTTCCTTTTCTGTCTATTCTAATATTTCTTCGTTGCACTAGAAAGAATCTTGCAATCCTATGATTCTATGGTTGAGAGAAAGATTCTAGTGCTGTTACTTATTGTATTTAAGTGTCTATCCTGAGAGCTAGAAAAGGCTCACAGATACACCAAATAATACCATAACAGACACTCAAATTTTTATAGTATTGAGTAGCATTTCTTATGCGGAACAAATGTTTTCTGTAAAGAATGGATTCGAAGAATGTTTGAAAAGATGTTGACAATGCCGAATTATCCTGTAAACACCAATTACCTTTCTTCTTTTCATTATTCCTCTCATTTACTCCCCAGAATATTATCATTTAAATAATTTTACCTTCTAACTATATCTATCATAGCAGTACAGCTCAGTAGGTCACACACAAACAACAATGACCTTTCCAAAAAATATTTGAATTTGACATAAAAATATGGTATAGTTTAATTGCCACACAAAAACTATTCTTAGTAAAATATCAATGCCTAGCAAACCTTTACATTGAAAAGAACAGATTTGTGATGCTCAGAACAACAGATGTTAGTTTGCCATTACATTAAAAACAGAACATAAAAGAGAAAGATATTCACTTGTATCATATGCTGTGAGTTGATCATCTGCATCTGTTTGGCATGTTTGGTTCTAAATGAAGCAAGTTGAGTTTCCAAAGAAAGTATCCATTTACTGCCACATCGTCAAAGCAATTACATTTCTTTCCTGCTGCATTCATCAATCATAGAACAAGTTAAATATTCACATTGCAGCTTAAAAGCAAGAAGACCAGTGGAACCAGATATCACACACCAGGTATTAAGTATGTGAGTGAGATGCTGAAGATGCTGGGTAATGCTGAAAACGGAGGGTAAAGAGAAAGCCTTTGAGCACCTTGATTGCACTTTGTCATCGTGTCACTTTCCCACAGAATTAATTTAATTAGCCTCTTGCTAGTATTGGGCATTGTTCCTAACCTTGAATAGTCCCTGATGGAAGGTGTGTCACCGCTGCCCCTACTAGATGAGCACTCCTCTGTTCTGTAAAGGTGATTTGCCTCTGGTGAAAAATAGGATCACTCGCTTTTCCTATTGATTTCTGAAAAAGAAAATGCTTCCCTCCAACCAGCACCGCACTATTATTTTTGTTATCACGTTTCATAGAGCTGCACATTCTCTACCCAAAATTGGGGGGAAAATGTATCAAACTCTTTCCTTTGCCCAGCAATAGAATCTAAAATCCAGTTATCTAACTCTTAGAAACACTTATATTACCTCTTTTAAAGGAAGAATGTTACTATTTTAAAAATAGAATGTCATCGCCAATGTTTAGTGTGCAACTTAAGTTTGACAAAGGAAATGTACACTTACTAAAATGTGAAATGAGGTAAAATGTAATGCTCTTTTCTAAACTTAATTTTTCATTGTTAAAATGTTCATTTAAACTTTTACCTGTCCATTCAGTTCATAAATTAACTGACGGAATTTTTAATCAATGAACCTCATAAAAGAAACTTTTATAAGAATAATCAAATTCCTGAGCTCTAGATTTCCTGTTCTTTTTTCATTCCTGAAACGAAAACATAGCCTAATCCCAAGATTTAAAAAATACGATTACTTTCAAAATTCGGCTAGAAGAATCAATCATTAAAAGGTTTATTTAACTGTAATTACAATGTTTTACCTAATAATAAGTTATAAAGTTACAAAGCAGTAAATTCCAGAGTAAAATTCATCTGCAATTCAATTAAATTCACTTCCAGGAACCATGGAATCATAAACATTAATTTAATTAAGTGGAAAAAAGCTGCATTAAAACAAATTCAGATTTGAATTCAAGATGAAAGACTGGTAACTATGTATACCTCTTTCCTTCCCCAACACTTACTGAAATGACAGAAAATAATACAAATCAAATGAATTCCAGAAAAAGACTAAAAACAAGTAAGTGAGACCATGAGCAGAGAAAAGCCTAGACTAATTTATGGAAGATAGCAGAGGAATGAGATTAGCTCAGAGAACACTGCTAAGAAGTTTGCAGTGAAAGCAGGAGTTTTTCAACTGCTAGAGTTGACAGGATGATGGCGGAGGAGGAGGAGGAGTAAAAGGGACAAAAACTAAGGTTGATAGTAAAGAATTTATTGGTGAGGAATGACCTAGTCAGGACTCAAAAGTATCAATAGGAAATATCAATAAGAGTTCAGCTGTAAATAGATATCTCTCTATTGACCCCATAAAGACTATAATCAGAGATTTAAGTGTTCATAATACCTTGAAAAAACTTGGGGTACTGTATCTCTGATCCCAGGGGCTGCCTTTTCAGTCAGGCTCCCTTGCCAATAACCACACTTTCAAATGCAACGGTGACATTTTTTTCCAGGCTTAACTGAAGACATTTTCATGAAATAAATTAGACAGTCTGTCAGGAATAGACTGTTCTCCCTGCTAAATTCTAAATTTCATAATTTAGTTCTGAGAATAAATTTATTTTCAAATTGGGGTATATTACTCTCACCCTCTGGCATTACCTACAAGAACTTTCATCTAATTCCCTGTGGTAAATCATTGCTTCCTTTATTGGCATAGAACAATAATGTATAAAAAGCAGAGACTATTGTCTGTGATACCTTTATTTTGAAACCATTAAAGTTTCTATGAGTGACAAATTTGGAATATTTGTCTTGGACCAATCCTCCTACTGAGAATAACTATTAAATCTAGGGAAAGTAGGTTTTAAAAAAGAAAATTTTGTTAAAATATTAAAGCATTATTATGTCAAAATAAAGACTTTAAGAACAAAGACTAAGGTAGAAAAGAGTTCAAAATCGAGAGCCCAGAACTTGATACTACTTTTTGTCTCAAGGTGTTTTAAATCCCCAAAAAAACGTAGTTGAGCAGAACTTTCAGAAGACTCAAGGGACCGGAAAAAAATTTGGAATTTAGAGTTCAGCAATACAGATAGGCTCTGAAAAGGACCGCAAACATTTCGTTGTGACTCAAAATGGCTACGCACTAAAAGTAAATGTAAATTTGAATTATGAGTACTGAAGCCCAGATTCAAGTCATTTGAATTCACAATTACATTAAGATGATATCAAATAGCTAGTATCCTAGTCTACCTGCCTATTAAAAATTAAACTAAGTCCACTTACGAGAATGATAACATCACTCAAACCACCAAATTACCTCTGTAATTTTTAATATATATTATCTGGCATTTAATAAAAAAACAGACATAAGAAGATGATATTTAATTATAAACTAAGTGAAAAAACCTATGGTAGAAAGAGGCCTATAGCAAATATAGAAAATCTCGAAAATTTGATATAGGCTTTAAAATAAAATAACTGTAACTAACATATTCAAGGAATCAAAAGACAAAGTGGAGAACTTTTGCAAGGATCAACAACTATAAAAATTAATCAAATGAAAATTTTAAAACTGAAAAATATGATAGCTGAAATTGCAGTGCAATAATGAGATTAAAATTGACTAGAAAAAAGGTTGAAGAGAGATCAGGAAGTTGAAAGATAGATCAGGACAAAATAGCCATACTGAAGAAGAGAAAGGTAAATAAATGAAAACATAGAAAAAAAATTACAAACATTTGGGAAACTCTGAAAACTAATATTTTTATAATTATAGTTCCACAGAGGGATAGAAAATGTTACAGCAATATGCGAGGCAATACTGACAGAATTTTTCAAAACTGATCAAAGTCATTAAAGCCACAGATTCAAGATGTATTATGAACCTCAAATATAATGAATATAAAATGGAAAATCACACCTAGTTACATTACAGTAAGCTGTTGAATATAAGAAAGAAAATCTGAAAAAGAGCCAGAAGGAAAGAATGGTATATTTATTATCTGCGAGGAAGTAATAATAAGAGTGACAGCTGACTTCTCAAAAGAGAGAGAAAAAAAGAAATCTGAAGACAGGAAATGATATTTTCAAAGTACTGAGAGAAAATAACAGACAAAATTTTCTGAGAATTTTTTACCTCAGACTCATACTGTAGAAAATGTTAAAGGTTCTTTTACTGCCAGAAAGTAAATGATCCTAGTGGGAGCTCAGAGACAGAGCAGTGGACGAAAAGTAACAGAAAAGATAATTATGTGGGTAAATCTAAATGAGTATTGGTTAAAGAAAACAACAGTAATAATGTCCTGTGGGGTTTAAAATATCTATAGCATTAAAACAATTGACGGCAATATCACAAGAGCCCAAGTCAGAAGGGCACAATTATATGGCGTTAAAATGTTCTAAACTTCTTGCCGGTCTGGCAAGATACAAAGAGTGCTAATACATTAGATTTAATAGCTTAAACAATTGCAAGTTTTACTTTCTAGGACATAACTAAAAAAAAAACCATAAAAATAGTTAAACTAACAAACTATTAAAAAATGAAGTAATAATTTTTATGACATGTAATCCCAAAGAAAGGAAACAAAAAAAAAAAGAGAACAGTTTATACCAGGAGAATAGATAGATTTAAGTCCCTGAATTAAATTACAAAAGTTGTTAGACTAAATAAAAAAAAATTCAAACTATATATTACTTATGGAAAAAAATTCTTATATGTAAAGATACAGAAAGGTTGAAAGCAAAAGGATAGAAAAATATAAATAATTCTAAACTCATACGTGAACATTTACATTAAGTCCAAATATTAAAAATAAAAGAATTGAAAGGAAAATAGATTTGCAAACATAGTACAAGACTGAATACACCTCTCTCAGTAAATCAGTAATGATTATAACGATCAGTGTTCATCGAAAGAAAAAACAGCAACCCAAAAGCATACAAATGTATAAATCTTGTTGTAAAAGGTAAATATATACATAAATAGCAAATATCATAATTTTGTAATAGTGATGCATAAATCACTTTTAATCCTGGCACAGAAATTAAAAGAGGAAAGTATAAAAATAACTATAGCTATAAAATGTGTTAATGGATACATAATATAAAAAGATATAATTTCTTAGATCAATAACACAAAGTATGGGTGAAAGAAGTAAAAGAATAGAGTTTTTGTATGCAATTTATTATCATCTTAAAATAGACTTTCATAACTATAAAATGTTTTATGTAAACTCCATGGTAAACACAAAGAAAATACCTATAGAAGACACACAAAAGAAAACAAGAAAGGGATCAATAATATCACTATAAAAAATTCAACAAAACACAAAGACAGCAAGAAAGGAAGAGTGACCAAAAAACCTATAAGACTGACAGAAAACAATTAATAAAATGGTAATAGTAAGTCCTTCTCTATAAGTAATAACTTTAAATGTGTGAATTAAACTCCCCAAACACACAGAGTGGCCGAATGAATAAAAACACAAGATCCAACTATATTCTGTATTCAGAAGACACACTTGAGATCTAAGGACACACATAGGATGAAAGTAGAAGAATAGAAAAATATAGTCCATTCAAATGGTAACCAAAAGAGATCAGGGGTGGCCATAGTTACTTGAGACAAAATAGATTTTAAGTCAAACACTTGGAGAAAAAGAAGGAGGACATTATATAACGATAAAAGGGTCAATTCACCAGGAAAATACAATTATAAATATATATGCACTAAGCATCAGATCATTCAAATATAGGAAGCAAGTTTAGGCAGACTAAAAGGAGAAATAAACAGCAAAGCAAAAATAGGAGATTTTAATATCCCACTTTAAATAGAGCATTCAAACAAAAGATGAATAAGGAAGCAAGGGACTTAAATAATACTATAGACCAAATGAACCTAATAGACACATTCAGTACTTTCCTCCCAACAGCAGCAGAATACACATTCTTTTGAAACACACACCGAACATTCTCTAGAATAAATTACATGTTAGATCATAAAATAAGCCTAAACATTTAAGAAAATTGAAGTCTACCAAGTATCTACTCTAAACACAATGGAATTAAACCAGAAATCAATAGTGGAATGAAAACTAGAAAATGTACAAGTCTGTACAAATTAAATAACACACTCTTGAACAACCAATGGGTCAAAGAAGAAATCAATAAGGAAATTAGAAAATATCTTGAAACAAATGAAAACAAAAATACCACATACAAAAGCTTATGGGATTCAGCAAAAGCAGTACTAAGATGGAAGTTTAATAAATGAATTTAGCAAAGTTGCATGATACAAAGTCAAAATATAAAAATTAGTTGTGTTTCTATACACTAACAATGTATAGAACCCAAACAATCCAAAAAGGAAATTAAGAAAACAATCTCATTTATAATAGCATCAAAATGAATAAAAAACTTAGGAATAAATTTAATGAAGGAGACAAAAGACTTGTATATTTAGAACTACAAAGCACTGCTGAAAGAAATGAAAGAAAATACAAATAAATGGAAAGACATTCATGTTCATGGATTGTAAAAATTAATATTGTTAAAATATCCATACAATCCAAAGCAATCTACAGATTGAATTCCATCCCCTTTGAAATATTAATGGCATTTTTTTTTCAGAAATAAAAAATACAATACTAGAATCCAGATGGAACCACAAAGGAACCTGAATAGTCAAAATAATCTTGAGAAAAAAAGAATAAATCTGGAGAGCTTACATTTTCTCACTTCAAAACATATTACAAAGCTAGATTAATCAAAGCAGTGTGCTACTGGCATAAAGACAGACATACAGACCAATAGGACACAATAGACAATCCATAAATAATTCCATAGAGATGCAATCAAATGATTTGATAAGGGTGTCGAAGCCCCACAATGGGGAAAGAAACACAATGGTGTCAGGGAAACTGAATGTCCACACGTAAAAGAAGGAAATTGAACCCTATCCTTATGCCATACACAAAAATCAACTGCAAATGGAGTGAAGATTTAAATGTAAGACCTGGAAGAAAGCATAGAGAAAAAGTTAACATTGGTCATGACAATGATTCATTGGCTATGACACCAAAAACACAGGCACCAAAAGCAAAATAGACAAATGATGCTACATCAAACTAAAAAGCCCCAGCAAAGGAAACAATCAAAAAAGTAAAAAGGGAACCTGTAAAATAAGAGAAAATATTTGCAAACCATTTATCTGATAAATGTTCATATTCAAAATATATAAGAAAGTCCAACAATTCAATAGTAACAAAAATCCTGATTTACAAACGGGCAAAAAACTCGAATAGATATTTCTTTAAAGAAGACATACAAATGACCAGAAGGTGTAAGAAAAAGTGCTCAACATCACTAATTACCAGGAAAACACATATCAAAACCGAATCACAATGAGACATCAGCTCACACCTGTTAGGATGGCCATTATCAAAAAAATAAAAACCAGAAAATAACAAATGTTGGCAAGGATATGAAGAAATTGGAACTCTTGTGCACTGTTGGTAGAAATGTAAATAGAGATAGCCATTATGGAAAACAGTATGGAAATTCATTAAAAAATTAAAAATGGAACTTTTATATGATCTAGCCATCCAACTTCTGGGTATTTATCTGAAAGAACTGAAAACAGGATCTCAATGAGGTATATACACCCCTATATTTATTGCAGCATTATTCACGTTAGACAAGAGATGGAAACAAGTTAAATGCCCATTGGTGGACAAAGATATTGGATAAATACCATGTAGTATATACATACAATGAATTATTATTCATCCTTTAAAAAGAAGGCTATTAAAAAATAAGAATGTTGTCATATCCTACAACATGAATGAAACTTGAGGACATTATGCTAAATAAAATGTCAGTAACAAAAGGCCAAGTACTACATTATTTTATTTATGTAAGATATCTAAAGTAGTCAAACTCTTAGAAGCAAAAAGGAGAATGGTAATTGTCAGGGGCCAGGGGAGGGGAAGTAGGGAGTTGCTCTTTAATGGGTATATAGTTTCAATCATATAAGATGAAAAAGCCCTAGAGATCTGCCATACAACAGTGTGTACAGTTAATAATACTGTACTGTACAGTTAAAATTTTGTTAAAAGGGTAGATTTCATGTTATGTGTTTCTTACCACAATAAAAAAATCTAATAATGATTTCTCAAAAATTTTAATCACACCTACCTAACTACTCCATGCTGAGAAAGACTGCTTCTTTTAATTATTTATTGGGACTTGATGGTTTATTTGAAAGCAAATGCAAACACAACCTGACACCTTAATCACCACTATTTTCTCCCTTGCCACTGCTAAAAGGAAGGTTAATTTTCTATGGATATTCTGACATACCTGTAAAGGCTTTTCTGTGTATTCCTTGAGATTGCATATAATCCATATTGTTAAATGTGTGCAAAAAATCCCAGTTAAGATATAACTAAGACCCTAAAGATCACACTTGCAATAAAACAGTCTTATACTTTGAAGTGCTAAAATAATTTTTAAATAAAATGCAGTTATCTAGATTATAACTTGATACGATCTGAAAGAGTTGTTTAAAATTCTAGAGAAATCTTTTTTAGAAATCGCACAAATAAAACTGCAACTAACTTTTGTATTTCTAGTGTAGCCTACCTCGAAATTAAAACCCCCAAATCTTTAGTCAATTCTTCACATAAACATAATTCTTAATCACAAATCAGCTTTTTTGTTTTCTTTTAATAATTAATTTCTTAATTAATATTTAATCATCAACTTTAAAAGATTGGGAATTATGTGCTAACTTCCCAATTTAAAATAGTGGAATAAATTTCATACATTCTTTTGTCATGTTAGAAATCTTCTTAAATCTACAAGGAGAATAAGAAATCAGAAATGTATATTTAACTTTAGTGTAACAAGAACCTATATAAAACTCTGAACCACAAAAGACTGAGACTAAAGGGCTGCCAAAAACAGTGAGTATCAAGCAGGAGAATAGTGTCTTCTTGTTGTTCCAATTTGTATTTCCTTGATTAATGCATAAACTACACTTAATTTCATGTATAATATTTCCCTTTGTAATCATCACTGTATGTGTTTTATTTCTGCCCAATTTCCTACTGGGTTATTCATGATTTCTTACACAAATATTTTATATGTACTAGACAGTAATTCCAATACTATTCATAGATTGGTCTATCTGCCTTCATTCTTCATTTATTTGAAAGATATTTGCCATTATTTATTCAATCTTCATGTATTTAGTGGGTTATTTCTGGACTCATATTGTGTACCGTTGCATCAACAACAGTTCTATTATATAACATTATGAAATATTTGGATTTTAGTAAGGCACGCTTAAAAACAACCAATGATTTTGTTTGGTTTTTAGTTATTTTGGTTATTGCACATTCATTGGCCACATGAGTTTTAGAATCAGTTTTCAAGACCCATGAAGAATTCAGTTCTGATTTTTCTTAGAATTAAATTGTCTTTATGGATTAATGGGAGGAGTCTTAAACAGTGAGTCATGCTATCTGTAGTGACAGACTGCCTCTCCATTAATTTAGGAATTTTTATAGGTATCAGTAAAGCTTTTCAGGTTTTTTCCATAATATTCTTGTACATTTCTTATTAGGCTTACTCCTCACACTTTAGAATATTTGTTGCTATTGAGAATGCAATGCTTTCCCATTGTATTTCCTAATTTCTTATTATTACTATACAAGAAAACTGGATTTGTGTGTGCGTTTTGATTTTGTATCTTTCCATCTTGACAAACACTCTTATTGGACTTCACAGCTGTGGATTAATGAATTTGTTTTTTCCTAGCTAACAATAATAACATATATAGATAATGATTTTTGTATTCTTTCCCAATATTTGTATTTATTGTCACTGTTCCTTGTGTTATTACATTGGCTAGAATCTCCACTATAATCTTGAATAGTGGCAATTTTATCAAAGATCCTCATTTTATTTTCTACTTTATTGAAATTCATTCAATAAATTAATATTTATTACATGCTTATAATGTGTCAGAGTGTATTCTAGGGATAAAGATCCTAGTGATAAAGATGTAGAAAAGATTCATGAAGTCCTTGTTTTTGTGGCACTATTTATAGTCAAGAAGATGAAGTACGAGTAAAAAAACAAGTATATTAGAAATTAGCATATCTAATTTCAGATAATATCAATGTTTGTGAAGAAAATGAAACATCAAGGCAATGAAGAAAAATCTAACAGGGATAGTATAATGTTCGAAATATAGCCAGTTAAGTTTTCTTTACTAAATAATATTGGAGAAGGATTCTGCGATGTTAAAATCATGTGGCAGAGTTCCAGATAGGCAAGAGTAAGCGTGAATGTCAAGACACTAAGAGGGTGGTATATTTACGGGGAGAGAGTGATAGTAAGTGTTTAGTGACCATGTCTGTTTCTTCCATAGTTATTAATCTGTTTATTATCTATCCTTTCATTTTGTTAATTTATACATTCCTACAAATTTTTCTTTTTGCCTATGTTTTTGAATGCATTGGTATAAGTCAACATTGTATATTGTAATTTTCTATATCTGCTCTCTACTTATCTTTATTACTCTTATTTTCCTAATATTATCTTCTTTCTATCCTCTTTTATATTTAGCCATACCTGCCATATTTTTTATAATTTCATAGTGGGTTTTTTACTATCTTCTCACAATTTCACTGATTTTAAAGTATTTTACATTTTTTCCAGAATTTTTTATTGAAAGATTTGGTCCACATTACCAATTTTACTACTATTGGAAGTAATAGTCCTACATCATTTTTGAAAGGCTGCAGTCTTCTAATCCTTTCAGTGATTTCTGATGTAATTTGTATAATGGGAGTATATAATATTATGTAATAAATCCAGGATTTGATAATAAAAGGTAAAATTAAAATGTGTGTTTATTTTTCTTAAGTTTACATGCTTTCTCATTCATTCAAAAACAATTATTTATGAAAAGCCTGACTGCTACATTTTAAGAACTATGCCTTTGGGAACATTCGAAGATAAAGACTCTATGGGCCCTGCCTCAAGCTCTTTAGAAATGGGAGACCTAATATTAAGGAGACATAATGTAGATCATAGGCACAACTAGGATTTAAATAGAATTGCAGGGAACTCAGATGGAAGGAAAACCTTTTGAATCTTATTTCTCCCAAAAAGGACTTTATGTTTGCACAATAGCGTTATTTTCTTAGTCCTTTTCCTTTATTGATATTGTGTTAGAATTCTCAACTATATTCTTCCTTTTAGTCTTCCAAAGGAAGACTGAAATGCTCCCTGATGAAGAACCAGAGATAACTTTCCTTGAACTGTTATGTGAAATAGATATTTCAATATCTTCAAATCATCATATCTCAATCTGTATCAAAGTTAAAGAAATGACAAGGAAAATGCCAAGATATGGGACCATACAAACAATAACAGATTCCTCTTAAATCTCACTTGCAAATAATTTGGTCAGTTAAATGAGAAAGTGTGAAATTGGGGAAAGAATGTAGCCTGTATTGTAACATTGGAATAAAATCTTCATGAAATCAACTGCTTCAAGCTAGACTTAGGCCAGGGTGTTCATTATAATCATAATGCATAGCATACAACATGAGATTTATAAAGTTCTTGTCTTTTATTTGTATTTTACCTAAGACCCAAGAAATCATTACTATTACAGGGAATGCTTAGTTCTGAGTCACAACACATACAAACTAATAACCACAATATAATGTGATTAGTTAAATATCTATACATTTTCCAAATACGAAATGAGATTGAGAAAAAGCTCTTTCTAGAAGAGCTGGAAGACACATTCACAGAGGAAATAGCATTTCAGTTGGTTCTTAAAGCATGAGTTCATCTTAAGCAGGAAGAAAGTAGAAGGAAGAGCCTGCTTGACAGTGGAAACAGTATGAATAAAAACACGGAGGTCTAATTCAGCATGTTGATTTAAATGTTGAGAGAATTAAATATTGGGAGAAGGGGATAATAAGGTAAATTTAATTCATATCATTAAGGTTCATGAGCATCATGCTATGAAGGTTGAATCTTTTACTCAGTAAAAGGGGTTCCACCATGCCCTAGGAAGACATTTTGTGAATCGACTATAATAAGCAATGAAATACTGGAACAAGTAACTTAGGGGTTTTTTGGAATTTTCTAGGAAATATTCATGAGGATAGAGAAAAGAACTGGTAAATGTTTTCAAGTTGGACTTGATGATATTTCTTTAACTACAGAAGCTATTATTTGTTTATAAATAATTTCAAGTACCTAAGTTAACCTGTTGGACTTCAAGGCATTCCAAAAACATGAGAGTATACTCTACCAAGCATGAAGAGATTACCACTGAATACATAAAAACTAAAACTAAAGATATTAACATTAGCCTTTGAGGTAACCAATCAAGGTAATGTAGTACAGTCACATGTCACTTAACAACAGGAGTATATTCTGAAAAATGAGTCACTAGGCAATTTCTTCATTGTGGGAACACCATAGAGTATAATTACACAATGGTACACTTTATGCGTAAATATACTCTATGATGTACATATCTAGTGGGTATATCACACTAACCTAGGTACATAGGTTTTACCACTGGTACTGCCTACTGACAAAGCCTATTGATTCTAGGGTACAAATCTATATAGCATGTTACTGTAATCAACACTGTAGGTAGTTACAACATCAAGTATCTAAAGTGTTTGTGTTTCTGTATACATCTAAACATAGAAAAGCTACAGTAAAAATACGATATATCAGGTACTTACTATGAACGCAGCTTGCAGGACTGCCAGTGGCTCTGGGTGCGTCGGTGAGTGAGCGGCGAGTGAATGTGAAGGCCTAGGACGTTACTGTACAATGCTACAGAACTTATAAACACTGTACTCTTAGCCTACACTAAATCTATTAAAAATTTTTCTTTCTTCAATAATAAATTAACCTTAGCTTACAGTAACTTATTTACTTTATAAACTTTAACTTTTTCACTCTTTTGTAATAACACAGCTTAAAACACAAATACATTGCACAGCTTTATAAAAATATTTTTTTCTCTATATCTTACTCTACAAGATTTTTTTCTATTTTTAAAAATTTTTAATTTGTTTATGTTTTTTAACTTTTTAAACTTTTTTGTTAAAAACTAAGACACAATTACACACACTAGCCCGGGCCTACACAGGATCGGAATCATCAATGTCACTGTCTTCCACCCCTCATCTGACCACTGGAAGGTCCTCAGGGGCGATAACCCTTGTGGACCTGTCAGTACCTGTGATAACAATGCCTTCTTCTGGAATACCTCCTGGAGGACCTGCCTGAGGCTGTTTCACAGTTACCTTTTTTATAAGGAGAAGGAGTACACTCTAAAATAAAGATTAAAAAGCATAGTATGGTAAATACACAAAGCACTAACATAGTCATTTAGTATCATTATCAAGTATTATATACTGTGTATAATTGTATGACTCGTGGCAGCACAGGTTTGTTTACATCCCGCATCACTGCAAACACCTAAGTAACGTGTTACGCTATAGCAGTACAATGGCTAGACAATACTAGGCGATAAGAATTTTTAGTTCCATTATAATCTTATGAGACCACTGTCACATATGCAGTCCACCATTGACTGAAACGTCATTATGCAGCACATGACTGTATGTTAAAATTTAGTCTGAGCTCCATAACTGCCAATACAGAAAGTAAAACCTTAAGTATATAAATTTCTAATGATCCATTTGTAAAATAAGGATAGAATATAAAGTACCTATAGGATGTCTTCCTCGATTTGAATTGAGGACTGATTTCAGATTGGCTATATCACTTTTACCTGGGGAACACTTTAAAAGGCATATTCTGGAGGTCCATTTCCTGAGCTGCTGCTACCAGGAAATCTGCACTTAGTTTGTACTGTAACAATGGAGAATAGAGTTTGTTTGATTTTTAACTATGAGGGATTAAAATCAAATCTGTTTCTTGCAAAGATAATTCTGATATCCAATCTATAATTCCCCATCCCCTAGTTTCAGTGCACATGAGCAGGAGTTTGCATCTTTGTCAACCATTTTTGAAGGATCATCAATCTGAGACACAAAATTTTTGAAGCAAAGAATGGAAGTAAATATAAAATCTAATAAATCATCTATCTTAGAGAAATATCAACCACTGTTTTTCCTAAATGAATATTTTACCTCATTTTTAAGATTTTTCCAAGAAATGGCTAAATTACAGAATAAATTATAATCTATTTCATTATTCAATGAGCCTCAAGAGGAAGCACCATTTTAAAATATTTAGGTTAACCAAAGACATAAAAACAATGAGAATATGTATTTGGTAATAGGAAGTTGAAGATGCTGTCTAATACCCGTGGGCATCTCGGTCTCAGATGTCTAAAAAGCTCAGAGGTTTTCACAACCTTTATGTTCTTCCTGTTATATGACTGCTACAGATATTAAAAGGCCATCCAACTTCACTTTATTTTCTTTGTAGTTCAGTCTCTCTGGTTCTACACTATGATACTTTTTATCCTGTTTATCCAAATTAAGACAAATATTCAATTTCTTCTAACTTATGAAACTTTGGCTTATGAGCAATTTTAGATTCCTTTTCAGAGTTGATCAAAATAACCTAACTTTTGTCTAGAAGAATGTTCATATGTATGTATGTATATAAATGTATGTTACATATATTTTATATGGGTCTGCATATTGTGAATAAAATACATGTACTTAAACTTTTAAAATTACATATATTTTAAAGTCATTTCACCTTTCCTAGAAGTATTCATTTTAAATAGAAATGACTTAATATTAAGTAGTATGTGAGGGTCAGCACTTAGCAGCCCAAAATAGTAACTGAAAACAAGTAAAAGAACTGCCTCAATTATGTGCTTTATTCTTTCAAAGAACCTCCTATTATAGTAAAAAATTTTTTAGGACAAACAATAACAAAAAAGATAATCTTTTGCTGCTGTTCATTCTTCCTATCTGAAATCTAGTTGAAATTTAAAAACATAAAAGCTTTCCACTAGCATCTGATAGATAACATATATCAGATCAATAATATAAAAATTTCACAATTTTCCATTTTGGAGTTGGAAGGTCACCTTTCTGCTCCTTGTTTAGATTGTCATTTATTATCGTTAGTTATTTTCATTTTTATTATTTTGTAGTTAAATGTTCTTGTCAGGAACCCTCAAGTATATTTTTTTCTAAGACTCACAATTATAATTCTCATTTTTTACCACTTTCTCTGCACATATCATAGCTTTAAGTGTGATAATGTAAAACTATGATAATGACAGTATTGAAACAAAAATGGGTATGATGAGGAATCTTAGTGCAATCAGAATACCAATTACAGCACTTTCTCATATATACTCAATTAGATAGGGAAGGGGAATATTTTTAGACATTTCTTTCACCAAGAAGATATGTCATCTAGGCAGAAGGAAAAGGACAACTTCATTTTAAGTGCATGTTTAAATATCTCATAATGACTATCATAAGGGAACAGAGGTTACCTTGGTAGAGCTGCTGTTTATGTAGCAGTTCTGCATGGCTTCTAAAGAGACAAATTTATACAAGTTAATGATGATTTATGTTTATAAATGTTTAGAATGGTTTCATTTTAACTTAAAAAAGAAATTGTGGATTTTATTTAGTAATATAACCTATCACCCCATTCATATATATAGATTTAAGCAATGTTTTTCAGTGTAATGAGTAGTGTTCAATCTGAAGTTAAACTTAATTGAATAATAGAATATATTTTTAGATTAGTTTAGAGAAATAATTGCAATATTTTGGTAATATGAATAAGCATGATGAGAGCAACTTGTTCCATTTCATCAAAATTTACCACAAAATTTCTTAATAATATGTTGATTTCTACCATTAACATTGGTTTACTTTAATTATGGTATATATTTTCCTGTCCATTCCAATGTTCATTAGGATTGCAAATTCAAAAATATGTCCTAGACTTTCATCTAACTCTATAACCTAGGTGGTATAAACAGTTGGCCCAATATACAGATCATATTAATTCTTGATCTATGTTTTCAAGACTGGATAGTATAAATAGAGAGAAACTTTTCAAAAAGATTTTAAAAAGAAAAATAGATTCCTATGTTATCCTTGGTGGTTTCTGATTTGTCAGTAAAGCCCAAAAACTGAAACCAAAAGTTTCTAAGTACCCACATTCTAAATTTTCAGAATTCATTGGACTACTAGCTTCCTGTAGAATTTGATTGACATATCCTATCTTCTAAATCAGCATCCAACAGAAATATAACACAAGTTTACGGGAGGAAAACATCTTTTTTCCTACTCATCCTAGGTTCGTGGCTGAGGACCTCTCTAATAAAAAACAGATTAACATGAGAAAAAAGGTAAAGATTTATTTCATATAAGTTTTATGTGACATAGGGCTTCCTTTAGGAAATGAAAACCCAAAGAAATGGTTAAAACTGTGTATTTTTATTCTCAGTTTAATGCAGAGGGGACAGTTGTGGAAAAATATGATTAGACAAAGAGCATGATCAAATGGTAATAAACTGAAGGGAACATAGCTAGGCTTGTTTGTTCAGATTCTTGTCTGTATCATTCATCTTCAGAGGTAAAGATGTCCCATTGCTTTGGGTATAGGGAGGGCACTTCTCACATGAGCATCTCAAGACCTGCTTCAGAGGAAGGTCAGAAAATCTTCCCTAGATTTTCATGACCTGCTTCAGGGGGGAAGGGTAGGGGAAGGTGAGAGTGACCTTCATGCCTCTGTTGTTTTCTCAAATGCCAAGGTGCTGTATTTTGGGGTAGCATGTCCTGAACCCCATCATAAGCCACAGATATAATTTAAAGGTTTCTTGTAGTTGCATCAATAAAAACAAACAAGTAGAATTAATTTTGACAACATAGTATCTAAATTAACATATTAAAAATGTTTTCAGAATATAACAAATATTAAAAATAGTAATTTATATTCTTTTTCTTATCCTAAATCTTTGAAATTAGATGTATGTTTTACACTTAACAACACATATCACTTACCGCTAGTCAGCTTTCAAATATTCAGTACATATGGCTAGTGGCTACCAAAATACATAGTGTAGGATTAGGAAAGAAGAGGTCCCCTTTTAGGGGAACAGTGCTCATATACAAAGGCTATCATAGGGCTATAGAAAGTAGCTCTAACTCTTTTTTTTCTTTTTTTCTTTTTTTTTATTTCAGCATATTATAGGGGTACAGATGTTTAGGTTACTTATGTTGCTCTTGCCCCTTCTCCCCCCCAAGTCCGAGTTTCAAATATGTGCATCCTTCAGATAGCGCGCATTGCACTCTTTGTATATGCATGTACCCGTCCCCCCTGCCAAACATCCAATAGATGTTATTCTTATATGTGCACTTATGTGTTGATCAGTTAATACCAATTTGACGGTGAGTACATGTGGTGCTTGTCTTTCCATTCTTGGCATACCTGACTTAGTAGAATGCGTTCCAGCTCTATCCAGGA
>CAUYSK010111507.1:0-41496 GCA_963575035.1 Avahi laniger
TTATTCTACATGGATTCTAATGCAATGATTATGATTTAAATAAAAAAGAAAGCTAAATAAAGGATAGGTAAAAATGCATAAAGAAAATTAAATATTTCCAGTTGATATCTGTCTTTAGTCCACTGCTAACAAATTGCTAGATGAACAAAGACAGTGACGGATTTATATGCAGTGCCACATCAAGACAGTCTAGTAAAATTTGCTTAGGAAAGAAATGATGCAAGGTTAAATATTCATTGTCTGAGGTGAACGCAATGAAGATATTTTTGTTTAATATAAAGACAACAATGTCTTGCATTTACACTTTTTTAGAATGCCCATAGTTTCTTGCTTAGAGCCTGAAAAGTATTAGTTCTTAATTACTATATGTGACTTGATACAATAAAATGGACTCTTGCTCAAAATATGTAACACGCAATTTAGAAAAAATATTAAATTTCTTTTGTACTACAGAGAAATTGTTTCATTCTCAAATTTAAGAGAGAAAGTTACTCAATGAATAATTTATAGCTAGAGTAATTGATGTTCTTATGTATTGGGAGGGTGACTTTGTACTTCAGAGTGGGTAGAATCATTTCTTCCTGGTATTTTTTATGAGTGGTCTCTTGGTTACAGTGGAAACTGACATTACCAATTTCATTAAAATTGAACTGAATTTAAAATGTAATTATTTGAATCCAATGTTCTACAAGTGAATAAGCTTAAAATAAATGGATGTTTTACTGAAAGCAATGCAATTTAAAGCTAGTTTGGATGTATTCCATGTTGTAAGAATGACTTTCTTAAGTCTATTTTTTAATAAAAATAAGTTTGATTCAGAGAAAGAATTAATAGAATGTAACAAAAGATAGCTTTACAGGAAAACATATAAATTACTTGAAGACAAAACTGATATGCATTAGAAAATTCCTGTGTATATATTGACAACTAAAATCATACAACAAAATTATTGCATTCTATTACCATGTCAATCTTCTTAAAGATGTTATACTTCAGAAAACTTTAAAAGATAGTGGGATGAAAGACAAATATAAATTTCACTTGATGAATAGATTTGAAAGGTATTTCTTGACATTATAAAATGAATATAAACGTATATTTGCAGTGACATGTTTAGAATTTCTGTTAATTCTACTGCCGTCGTATGTATCTTTGATATTAGCAAGTCAAATAGACAAAAAGGACATTCTGATATGTAGTCCTTATATGTAAAATAGTATTTTCTTTCCACATCAATCAAGGAATGAATTTTGTTTAGAGTCAGACTTCTTGGGCTGAAAAAAACACATGCCTAGGACCATGTGTTTGTGGAACACTAAACATTCTGAAAATGAAAGAAATGGATAGAAGATGTAAGTAGAAAGCAATTCCTCAAGTGCCTACATATCCATGAGAAACTTCTTACAGATTGTTATCTAATCTTCTGCAGAAGTAGAGCGAGTTATCTAGTTATTAAACTGGCATGAACAGGCTTCACCTTACACCCTCTTTAGACCTGGGCAAGATGATAGTGAATAAATTCATACTCATGTAAATGTGTTATAAAACAGCAAGGAGGGATAAGGTAACTAACAAATCAGTAGAGAATCAACAGGTTTAAACAATGTACACACAATATAAGATCAAAACAAGAAATGAGAAGAAGAGAGCTCAAATTTCATATTATAATGAGTATCCTGAATTCAGATCCTAGACACTGATGTGAGTAGGAGGTTGTTGCATTTATCTTCTATTGCTCTTGATTGATTGTCCTCTGGATAATTAGTCCTGCCTTTTATCCCAGCCTATTTCTGTTTGTTTAACTAACACTGTTCTTCTAGAGCAGTCTGCATTTCTTTAATCAAGATTTACTGAACCTCCATTGTGTTAAGAGGCGCATGTGTAGAAATGTTGAAAAATGAGTTATGCAAAATCATTTTCAAAATGAAAATAATGAAATACATATCAATTAGTTACTGATACAATTTTCTTATTTTAAAATATTTTATTCTTTTCAATATTAATTTATAGTATCCAATAGTTTAGTATTTATAGTATTCGATAGTTTTGATAATGATAACAAATTATCAAAACTCTTGATTGCATGATTTTTTAAAAAAGCTTTGTCTAGTCAATGAACCACAACACTCTATATCTACAGTAATAACTTCTTGATTTTAGCAATATATACATATTTGGTCAAAAATAGAATTTAGGTGAGATGATATTGATGGATCTATACAATCTATGAGCATCTTCACATCAAACTAAATATCCGTAATATCCACTGGGAATCAATAGCCTCATATCAACAAATCCCACCTTCACAAAATTAGGGAAATGAAGATTTAGCGAGGGGAAAAATGTTTGGCACATTCCTGTGAACTGTGTAACCCATGCTGTGCTCCTCAAAAGTGGTAGACTCCTGTTTTGAAAGGTGTTTGCGGGGGAGGGGGGTCTTCTGAATGAAGGGTCTTCAGACTTTTTGCTCCAAAGCCGTAGTAAAACTTAAGTGCACAGGATGAACCGGCACACACATACGGTTTCAAAATGTAAGGTACACTGCTATTTCAGCTTATTTCTTATTTTTTCTAGTTTATTAAAAGTATATCAGTGGCAAAGTCATTAAATTTATTTCATAGCCTTAATCAATTGCAACCAACAATTTGAAAATACTGTAATAAATCCAATCCATTTTATGCTTGATTGAAATCTGCATGGCGCAATTGTGACACTATTAAGATGACGTTGCTAAAACATCATCTGAAGTAAAAATTACACTTCTTTAATAATGTGATTTCTAAATGAATCCACCCACATTTCTTGTCTGCTCTGAATATGTGCAATGCGTTCAAGATTTGTCACAGTATCTTCAGCTTTATATATTATTAAAAATTACTTGGGAAATTATATTTGAAAATTATTACATGCTTTTGAAGTATTCCTCAAAATCGGTTATTGTTTATTGAAGGATAAAAAGAGTAGAATTTTCTAAATTTTCAAAAATGTTGTACCTAGTAAATATTGCTATTATGTTTCTATAAGATCATATAAGCTTTTGCTTCTCTATTTCCTTTTCCTTATAATAGAATGTATTTAGTAAAAATAAAAAAATTGTAAGTGTACAATATAAAATTAGTAAATTATTCATATGCAAATTCTGGAATTCAAGTATTCATTCATTTAAATGACTGAAGAATATTAATTCAACAAGTGTCTTATGACAATATAATACTGAGTTAGACCACACTATTAGATCCTAGAGCGTAGTAAGATTAATGCACCGTGATTTGACTTTGAGAGTTTAAACTTCAGGAAAGACACTGAAATGAGTTGTTAGACTCTAATATAATGAAGAGTCCATTTGAAGCATGCACAACATGTAACGGGTAAGACAATGACTATAGTGAAAGGTAAGTGGTGTGGGTTAAGTAATCAACATATTTGTGGTTATGCCTAAAGAGGTTGGGTTAGAACATCTGTCCCCGAGGGACAGGACAGGATATATTTCCAAGGTTCTGCCTAAAATGTATGCAATATCTCCTTCCTTTGATCAGAAGTGAAAAGGAAAGCAATCGAAACTGGATATAATGAGTACTACGACCTGGAAGACACAGACATTCTACAGAATCTGTCTTTGGCTTAACAGGACTGAGGAATGAGCTTGCAATGTGGAGTCAACAACAGGCAAGCTCAAACTTTCTACATCTGTGATTGGAAGTTTTTTATTTCCAACAATACTCTGATTTTTTTTTTTTCTTTTCGTTTAGTTGGCCTCCAAATTTTGGGAGCAGCAAGCATGTGGTTTTCTGAAAATCAGATATTTCCTTTTAATGATTTCCTTAACTAGGAAAACTTTACTGAGTAGGCATCAGCATGGCTAAGCACCCTTCAGAGTGCATGCAGACAAAAGTTCCGGGGTCACAAAGTTTTGGAAAATCATGCAGAGAAAAGTTATTAAAATAAAGTTAGAGCAGGAGAAATGTAGTCCAGGCAGCAAGCACAGATATGCAAGGACCCAGAGCCCTTAAAAGACTGGTATACAGGAGGCATTTGTGTGAGGCATTTCCAGAATTATATTTTACCTGGAATGAAGTGTGTAGCAGATTGGAAAGACAGGCATTGTGGAGGCATCACAATGCTAAACTGCTGAGTCTAAAATAAAGACAAAAATAGAGGCCTGTCAATTCCAGAATTTTTTTTTACAAGTTGTTTCTCTGTGTAAATATACAGATCAAAAAGTGCCATTCTCTCAATTTACAAAGCCAAAGGAAGCTTTTGATAACTTTAAAATCAGTTACAGTTATCCATGTAGTTGCTAAATGAACATGAAAATGGATACAACACAATTTATTTCACAGTTATGCTGCCTTAATAATTAATAATCAGATGTAGTCTGGAGTGTCACTATAATTGTATGTAGGGGGTGTTGTGTGCTTTATGTATGTGTAAAATAGTGCAAGAATGGTATATATGCATACATGTGTGTGCCTGTGTGTTTAGCTTCAGAGAAGGCATTAGAACTATACAGAGCAAGCAACTGAATTAAACCATTTCATCCAATTGAAAGAACACATTATATCTTTCATATTAGAAATGCCAAATTGTTACAGCTAAAATTTTGATTCAGAACTCATAACCTGGGTAATAGAGTCCGGATAACTATCTGAGTTTAATTCTCTTAACTTTCCTCATTTAATTCTTTTCTCAGTTGAATTATCTTAACTTTCCTCAGTTTCAAGTATTTCAAGTATTTGTTTTAAATACGTACTGTTTTGATTTGAGGGAATCACATATTGCAAATGAAAAAACTGAAGATAAAAGGATTGTTTAGATAAATAGCAAACTCAGAATTGTAAGTATCTAGATCGCCAAACTTAAATTACGATTAGTACGATTCAATCAAGATATGACTATCTGGTGCTTACTGTGTATATCACATCAACAAAAATGATGATTAAAAATAATACCTTATGTGCAGTACATAAGGTTCCTACATCTAGAGGACTAGAACAGTCAGTGCAAAATCTTAGTAGATCCAAACGCTAGCTCCACGATGGCAGATATTTTATGTATCTTGTTAAATGTTATCTAGCTTATTAATTGTAGTTTCTATTTCTAGGCAATGTAATACTTAAAACAGTGGCTGTATTACAGGACTCCATGATACTTGTTGAGTATAAAAATAAATGCAGTGCCCCTAATAATATGGTTAGCTCATCTCTGCAAAACACTCTTATTACAATCTTGAAAGTCAGCAACATAGAGTCACAAGGAGAGGAAACCAGCCTTAAACTGCTTGACTGTTAATTTTGTGCTACATAATTAAAATTTTCAAACATAAAGTTAAATGAGGCATGCATTTTTATATATGAAGATAGAAAGTATAAGCACATAATATGTCACAGCCTTCTAAAATCTCATATAATACAAGAATCATGGAAATTATCTTCTTTTTGATGGGAGATGCTGGACATCTTCTATGAAATAGGGAATTGTTTGTGGGCATAAGTTACTTTTGTATCCAATGTCCCATTAAATAGCATAATCTAATGGCAGATGGTCCTTGGAGGCTTAATTATGTAGAAAGGCAAGTTATGTCATGAAAATAACAGTCACCTCCTCTGAAAGTGTCATTGCTCATAAAATATTGAAGAGGAGAAAAGCAAGACAAACAAACTAAACTAAGCAAAATGCACTTGCTGTCTATGATGATTTAATTGGTCTATCAGTTATTGACTGTTGCTGGAAAGAAGTCTCACAGGAAAAGCCTGTTGTACCTCTGATATCGCAAGTCATAGGAGAAATAATCATTTTGCCAAATAAAAGTGCCACCAATTGATGAACTGGCTGATGAATGTATGTAAATATCCAGATTCAATGGATCGAATACACAGACACTGCTCAAAAGCCACCCAGAGACTCTTTCACAGGTAACATTAAAATGGGCACTAATGCAAAAATATATTTTTTCAAATAAGAGGGACAAGGAAAATTAAGGGAAAAAGGTCTACTTAAAAATATTTTAGGTTATTACTTTAAGATAAACAATCATAAATGGTAGAACTATTTTTGTTATCCCTATATTGCATTTAACAGCATACAATGATTATTTATAGTATCAGTGATGATTACTAGTTATGGCATGCTTCATGACCACGAATTACATAAAGACTCTATCTGACTGCACTGCAACATTCCTAGGACCATCTTAATTTTAATTTCTTTTAATGATTCCAATGGTATCTAATAAAGAGTGAATGCTAGACATCTATTCGGTGTTTTTGTTGAGTCAACAATTGGTGTCTATATTTGTATAAGTACACACTAGGTTGTTTTAGAAACTACTAGCTGCAGAAATTCAGAATAACTCATCCGTGATTATTTGTCTCTTCTTAGTTTACTTCTTAAATATTACATTCCTCATATCATTCTATGCTTTTACAGTATTTGTCTGTCTTCCTCATATTTTAATTACTTGGGTATTCATTTCTCTGTCTCCAGTTTCCAAATTTGTTTTTGTTTGTTTTATTTTGTTGAATTTATTTTTTTCTTATTTATTTATTTCAGAATATTATAGGGTACAAATGTTTTGGTTACATGGATTGCTTTAGTACTGCTTGAGACAAAGTTATAAGTGTGCCCATCTCCCAGATAGTGTACATTGTACCATTAGGTATGATTTCACCCATTCCCTTCCTCCCCATTCCCTCCTGTTTGATTTCTGTTACGTTTTACTTCCTATGGTACACATGAGTACTGTTCGGTTAATTACAAGTTAACAATAAGTACATGTGGTGTTGGTTTTTTCATTCTTTAGATATTTCACTTAGGAGAATGATCTCCAGTTCCATCCAAATTGTTACACAAGGCAGTTCATTTTTTATAGTTGAGTAGTACTCTATGGTACAGACATAACACATTTTATTAATCCAGTCATGAATTCATGGGCACTTGAGTTGATTCAACATCTTTGCTGAAATTGTGCTGAAATAAATATTCAAGTGCAAGTGTCTTTTTGATAAAATGTCTTTTTTTTCCTTTGAATAAATATCTAGCAGTGGGATTGCTGGATCAAATGGTAGGGTGACTTTCAGTTCTTTTAAGAATCTTCATACTATTTTCCACAGAGGTTGTACTAGTTTACAGTCCCACCAGCAGTGTTTAAGTTTTCCTTTCTCTCCACATCTGTACCAGCATCTATTGTTTGGGAACTTTTTGATAAGAGCCATTCTCACTGGAATTAGGTGATATCTCATTGTAGTTTTGATTTGCATATCCCTGATGATTAGTGACTATGAGCATATTTTCATACGTTTATTGGCCATTTGTCTAGCTTCTGTTCCTGTCTTTTGCCTACTTTTTAATGAGCTTGTTTGATTTTTTTCTTGCTGATTTGCTCAATTCTTTGCAGATTCTGGTTATTAGTCCTTTCTCAGATGTATAGCAGCGAATATTTTCTCCCATTCTATAGGTTGTCTATTCGCTCTTTTAATTGTTTCGTTGGCTGTTCAGAAGCCTTTTAATTTAACAATTCCCATTTATTTATTTTTGTTGTTGCTATGATTGCCATTGGGGTATTCTTCATGAATTCTTTACCTAGGCCAATATCTGGAAGAGTTTTTCCAACATTTTCTTCTATAATTCTTATGGTTGGGTTGAATGGTTCTTAGCAAAAGATAGAAATTAATTCTCTTTCTCTTTTTCTCTCTCTCAATATAAATATTTCAATTATATAACTTATTGGAGGAAGGGTAGAATTTTATTTCTATCTATCAAGCATTAAATGAACCCACAAACTTTTTTACAAGGTAAAAATATGCATTTGGGGAATGGAAGAATTCAATTCTAATCTTGGCTTTTTCTTTATTTAATCTCCCTAGACATCAATTTTCACATTTGCAACAAAAGAGATTTGTATTGTAACTTATATAAAATCCTTTTGAATTCTAACATCTTCATAATATTGTTTTACTACTAGGAATTATAAACCAATAAAATAATTTCTACTTATACTCAATTGAGAGTTCCTATCCAATATTACATTTGACCATGCCTGTATGTGATATGAGTAGTAAGTCTGAGTATCTGAATATCTGGAATAATTCTTGTAATAATTCTTGTTACAATTTCATATATATTCTCAGAATCATTGTGGATTACTTTAGTTGCTTAAAATAAAGCATCTATTGCCTCAGAAACTAAAGATTAAAAGGTCTGATTTTCTAGCAGAAAATTGTGTGGTATTTGCTTGTTTAAGTGAGTTATGTAGCTTTTTTTTGTGTTCACTATTTAATAGGGGATCTTAAATCATAATGTTTAAACACACATCCATCACGAAATGCTTCAAGGGTTTTCTAAAGACTTTACAATCATTTTAATAGAAATAAGATATAAGCATTAAAGACTAATATTTCCTTATCTGTGATAGTCAAGAGACAAAATAGCAAAAACAAAAATTCAAAAAAGACAGAAAATCAATTAAGAGTTTTAGCATTTAATAACATTAAATATTTTTTCTAGAGTTGCAAAAAATTATGTTGGTATTTTGATGGGGATTGCACCGAATCTGTAAATCACTTTGGGTAGTATGGACATTTTAGCAATGTTGATTCTGCTTATCTGTGAGCATGATATATTTTTCCATTTGTTTGTGTTAATATCATCTTTGTTTTCTTTTCTCAGTGTTTCACAGTCCTCTTTGTAGAGATCTTTCACCTTCTTGGTTAAGTATATTCCTAAGTATATTCCTAAGTATATTCCTAAGTATTGTATTTTCTTTGTAGCTATTGTGAATGGTATTGAGTCTTTGATTTGACTCTCAGATTTAGTGTTATTGGTGTATAGGAATGCTACCAATTTGTACATCAATTTTGTAACCTGAGACTTTGCTGAAGCAGTATTTTATATTACATTTTTATTTGCATTTATTATTTTTAACCTGTAAATATACATTTGAGAAGACATTTAAATCCTTAAGAGTAATTTTGTTTTTGAACAAAACACATTTAGCTACTCTTTATTTACTAAGAAAAAATGTTATTCATTTATAAATAACGATCATTTGCAGACAGAGTCACAGACGTTAAGCTTTTTTGACCATCTATAGCTATCTCACAGAGGGAAATCAAAACTGTATACCTCTTGGTGCTTTTATACACTGGTTTTAATATAGCAGCATTTTTTTCATTCACAGTTGATGCTTCCTGCCCCCTCTAGCCTTTAAAACATAGTCTAGAATTAAGAGTAATGAGGAAGGAAGGCTGGGTGCGGTGGCTCACTCCTGTAATCCTAGCTCTCTGGGAGACCGAGGCGGGCGGATTGTTTGAGCTCAGGAGTTCGAAACCAGCCTGAGCAAGAGCGAGACCCCGTCTCTACCAAAAATAGAAAGAAATTAATTGGACAGCTAAAAATATACAGAAAAAATTAGCCGGGCATGGTGGCACATGCCTGTGGTCCCAGCTACTTGGGAGGCTGAGGCAGAAGGATTGCTTGAGCCCAGGAGTCTGAGGTTTCTGTGAGCTAGGCTGATGCCATGGCACTCACCCTAGCCAGGACAACAAAGTGACAATTTTTCTAAAAAAAAAAAAAAAAAAAAGAGTAATGGGGAAAACGACTTCTGGTTTACAGAAATAGCTGTTACAAACACTAAACATTAGAACATCATTTAAAGTTTATTTCCTTAATTTGCAAACAATTCTAACATTTTCAATCATCTCATTTCTTAAACACTGAAGATTAGAAAAAGAAAATTATAGGAAAGAGGGCTGCAAGGAACCTGCAGAGCGACAGTGTATGGTGTGTGACAGACACAGACAGACATCAGAATGCCGGCATCACCCTGAATGATTTTTGGGTCTTAATAATACATACGGTATAAAAGAAAATTATTTTGATACTTGTTCAAGATGGCAAGGAAGACTTCACTCAAGACTATTCAATAGGAGTCACGATTATTGCAATAGGGGAGAGAGATTGAACTCAACTCCAAATACAACAGCGATAGGCAGTGATTTATAGCTGACGAAGGATGGAATATTACTAAGAGGAGCTTGGTTATTTATGAACAGTGGGGAAGCAGGCGGTTGATCGGATATCATGGTGGGGGGATACGCCATAGACTGGCTTAGCATGATTTTTTGCTAAAACTGGATTCAAAGAGGCAGGCCAAGAATGGGGCCAAGTAAGGGGCCTGTGGAAAACACAGCTCAGAGGAGCCTGACAGAAATTTGTTCAAGGCGGGAGTCATTGTCAGCACTCAACCAAGAAAAGGCCCATTTGGGATTTGTACTGTAAAAGAAGTCAGAGAATCCTGTGCAGCATTTAAGAAAAATGTTTATGAAAAATGTTTCTTTCCCCCCAATTATGCCAATTAAATGGCCATCTCCCATTGTCTGGAAAATAGACTAATCAGAGCACTTCATTTCCTAATGATGCTTTTCATAACTTATTAACACATCAAGTAAAATAATTGTCTTTAATTTTTCCAAATTCAAAAAGGCACATCAGTCTGGAGCATCAAATTTTCTGGGCGAATTATATAATTAATCATTATCTGTCCATCTGTGAACAAGGTCATTAATATTTTGTGAAGGTTTAAATGTGGTCAGCAGTAAATTAACAAAGGAGGAGGAAAATTAACACTTGCCTGGGATGTGTTAGGCAGTCTTTTATATACCACATTCAGGAAACATATGCAAACTGTTAACGTAAAATTTCCTGCCTGTGGCTAAACATTATTGGAAGTTGTACAACTTGCTTTATAGAGACGGTTTAGTCTCGTAGCTGAAAATAAGTTGATTGAATAACATTTGGAAGCTCTCTCTAGCCTTTGTTACTCTGAAATGTGTTTCCTTCTTTGGATTTTTTAAAAATTTTCCTTCTATTAATGTACCCATTTTCCTTCCTTTTTTAAATTCTTCTTCTTCCCTCCCTCTTTTCTTTTGCCTGTTTGTCTCAACGTCCTTCTCTTTTATTATTTTCTTTGTTTATTCAACAAAGTTATTTACCCTACTGCTGTGGTTTAAGTGTGTTCCCAGGAACATTCAGGCATTGAAACTTAATGGCAAATGTGGTGGTATTAGGAAGTGGGACCTTTAAGAGATGATTAAGCCATGAGGGCTCCTCCCTCATGAATAGAATTAAGACATTTATAAAAGAGACTTAACACAGTGTCTGCAGTGTCTGGCTGCCTCTTGCCTTTCTGCTTTGTGTTATGTGAAGACACAACATTCCTCCCTGGAGTGCCTTGAACTTGGACTTCCCAGTCTGCAGATCTGTGAGAAAATAAATTTCTGGTTTTTATAAATTACTCAGTTTCGGGTATTTTGATATAGTAGCATAAATGAACTAAACAGTAATAACTTTGTCACATTTTTCATTTACTTTATGTTGTTTTTATCAAGTTCAATTTTTTTGAGCAAACATGAATTTAATTCTATCCATCATTTATTGGAGTAGCAAAAAGTAATTTACCGTGTGAAAATGTTTTCCTTTCATTTAATACTCACAGATGAGTTATCCTGAAAGTAAATATAAATGTTTGGGATGTTATTGAATCTACTTTAAGCTTTCTCTTTGACTTTTTTAAAAAATAATTGTATAACAAGGAAAATGTTCTAGACATAAATTTGTAGATACAATTTTTACTGGCCTTGGTATGATCTCTTAAACTTCATTAAGGATAACAAATATACACTCTTTATGCAAAAATTTGAAAGACAATTTGTCTTCATTTTTATGAAAATTATTAGCTATAGCTAGTGAAATTATATCATATATCATGAAAAGTGACCTGTGATTAATATCCATCCTTACCTAGAAAATTATGCAGAGAGGTTTGCAGAAATGATATTCCTGTTGGGATCCTGCCTGACACTCATCAGACACTGTAAATTCTCAAGCATTTTCTCACCACCTACCTCATTGATGCTGGAAATATAATTAAGGTACTTATTTTTGCAGACCCACTTATAGCTAGAAATGGCATGCAATCCATTTCTGGGCAAAGAGGTACAAACAGAAATTTGCAGGGGATGGGAGAGAGAGAGGTGCAGGGAGGCAGTGAACTGATAAAAAAGCTTTTGCTTTTCTGGTTAATCAAAACAACAATCACGATGAAAAAAGGACAGGTACAACACGCAAAGCCCTTCCCTATCATCCCTAATTATTGCCCTAAACATAGCTGTAATGGCTGGAATGGTAGCAGCTACCTTGAGAACTTGAGTAACAAGCACATCGGAAACGTCACATTGTTTCTTACTATATGAAGCTAAAAATATTTCTAACCTATCCGAAGAGAAATCATGGGAGATTTTAAGGTCACTATTTCATGTGCCCAAGTAGATTGGAGTAAATGTATGGTGACACCAATTATTTTTCTAATATATTGAAACCTTGATATAACATATCTTCTTTTGGAATTTATATCATATAGTTGCTAACTTATGTCATAATTTTCCTACAAGTCTCATACTCAGTTTATATCTTCTCCCATAATGAAAATCTAATTTCTATCATAATTAACATCTCCTTTTGTTAGAATCTGATTTTTTTTTAATGGGAAACAAATTATTTGATATTAGGTATTGACTTTCTCCTTGGTAGAGTGAGTATAAGTGCTAGAGTTTTAAGAATGTATATTAAGGCTGAATAATGAGAAAACATATCAAATCATGTCTAGTATCTCATTTATGAATTTGGGAAAATACGACTAAATATATATGCCCAGGATCTGATATAAATTATGTATAGATTTAAGAAAAATAATAAAGACTTTACATTTAAACTGTGGTTCAATATAAAAACATTTTTCACTGTGTATACTGATAGCCCTATAACTGGTCTATGGTAATCTTTAAATATAATATCTCTTTATTTGTATTGTATCATTAACAGTAATATATTCAAAAGAACTTTTTAAAGGAAGTAAAAATGTCAAAATTGTACATGTCTACATGTTCATACATATCAGCATTCAGATACGTTTTTAAGTGTCCAACAATCTCTTACTCATTTAGTTAGAATAAAAATAATACAATTCGTATTACATAGCTGACTATAAAGCATTCCCATAATGACTGGAACAAAAATAAGAAAATCTAATTAAATATCTTTCTAATTTATCTATAAGAAAGAAAAAAGTATGATTTGATTGCTCATGGAAAAACACTGATAATTTATCCAATATTTTCTAAGATAGTGCCACGGGTATTTGCATTAGTTGGAAAGTTTCAATCTTATAATGTTTCCACAGGCAATTTTGAAAATCAATACAATAATCTAAGTTTTTTATAAATTTGAAGTGTGTGTGTGTGTGTGTGTGTATACACAGACATATTTTGAAGTATGTTGTTCTAACAGAAGTCTCATCATGTTGCATGCCTTCATATGGGATTATATTTTAAGTACTATCCACAATTATCTGACAGTATCCAATTTCTTATATTAATTACTATAATTGCAAAATTTTAAGAAGGCATGGGAATGTATTTTCTACCAGTGCAAAAATAAAACCAAGCCAAATAACTCATAAAAAAAAATCAACACATATACACACAAACACACGCACTGAATTAATCCCTGATATCAATGCATGCACTTGTTACAGGTCTTCTGCCGTGTGCTTCTATGTGCAGGGATGCTTAAAATACTAGTCCGTTTTTGTCACTTTGCTATGTGCTCCCCCAGCACCTCACACCACTTACCTGAAAAACTCATTATTATTAATATTTACTGTCATTATTTGCTAATGTTTATATTTCTTACTATTCTATAAATTCCTTGAGAGTTATTAGAGCTTCACATCTGATATGCTCAATGCTCTAGCTTCAGTGCCTACTGTAGAGCACAGCACATACTATGTCAGCAATTAGTGTTTGTTGAGTGCATATATGAGTTGTTTTCAGATATTGCTGAGAAGTTTTCATTTGCAAAACATGTCCAGTCTACAAAGCTTATGATCCATTATCAATGAATGGAAGACCACAGAGTACCTTTTAGACCCTCGGAAAAAATTACTGAGCTGATGAACATGGAATTTAGTGGCCAAAATTTGTAATACAGAGTAATTCTTTAGGAATCCTGGGCTTTCAGATTTAAGATAATACATGGAGAAAAATGTTTTAGGAAATTTGTGTTCACAATTTGGTATTATTAATCAACAAATGTTCTACATTTTGGCCATGAAGGCATAGTGATTCTTCCTTTTAAGTTTTGTTAAAAATGTGGCCAGAGAAATGTTTAGACATAATTATGATTTAAATTAATTTTTTAAAGTCATTCTTAGCATGCAAATATTTAGATAAGTCCATACACATATTGAAAAGTTGAAGTTTCCTATATATCTATGTATCTGAATTTAAGTTTAAATTTGTCTTTTTATTTTCAATTCATTTCAGAGTTACATTTTCATTGTAAGTTTAATATCATTGCAAATTGGGTCCATGAAAATTAACATTTTATAATATATAGAGTAATTTATAGCAATGAAATCTATATGAATGGAATAATTGATTAGATCTACCGGTCTTCCCATTTACTTCTGCACATAGTTCCTTAAGAAAACTATATAAAGAAATGTATGAACTCTATACTACTAATAATGTACAATTTTCAGTGCTTTCAAAGACAACAAAGGTAAAGTACTAATATTTTACCATGTGCATGGTTAGAAATCATTTGAAATCTTTGAGAAAATATATATCACAGAGTTTGAGATGACAAGTGTGCTTAAAACATATAAAAATATATAACAAAATATAAATCAGTTTCCCAAAATAATGATGTTATCATGGGATTAATTCATTGGCTTTGTGTATACACAAAATTTGATTTGCTTTGAAGTGACACTATGTACTGAGTTGAACAAGTCAACCAAACTTTTTTGTGTATAAAAACAAATCCAGGCTATTCAGAGAAATTCAAATGGCTGATCTCAGCACAAATAAAACCACTTAGACATACTAATTAATGACTTTAGATAATAACTTATTTTTGTATGTACAGAACCTAAAAACATATGAAACATAGAATTATGTTTTCTAGATCTGTGAAAAATGATGTTGGTACTTTAGTAGGGATTGCATTGAATCTGTAGATCACTTTGGGCAGGATAGACATTTTAACAATGTTGATTCTGCCAATCCATGACCATGGTATGTTTTTCCATCTGTTTACATACTATGCTATTACCTTTCTCAGTGTTTCACAGTTCTCTCTGTAAAGGTCTGGAAAGATTATGAAATAATCTACCACCATAGACACATCAACCTGAAATTTTAATATAAAATAGCCTTATTAAGTGACAGTAAAAGTCCATTAGGTTCTCACTCTAAAAGACAGCCTTAGAAGTTTGACTGTTTTTGGAAGACATGCATATATAATTAATGTCAAGCAATAAGTAAATATATACACAATTCTGCTAATTTTTAAAAATAAGAGCAATGTGATTTTCTTCTATTTTTAGGGTTTTGTGCTTTCAAGAGTCCTCCTAAATAGTAAGTCTTAGAGTGGCCTATGACTACAATTTATAAGATGGAAGGATTTTAGATTTACTTGGATCTTTCAAACAAACCAGCAGTACTGTGATTTTTGCATAAGAGCATTGTAATTATATCCTACATGCCATAGAGACAACTTACCAATGCTCAATATTTGAAATATTTGTCCAAACAGTAGGCCTTAGAATTTATTAGTACAAGTATTAATCTCAAGAACAAATAAATCTTCAATTATGAAAATCCAAAGAAAATACTTACATTATGGTTAATTAGTAAATAAATAACAGTTCTACCTATTAAACAATTCTTGGCCATAGATTGTGACAAGTGATTAGTTTGTACATTATGAGTAGATTAGTAAGGGTCATGCCTCAGCAAGACTCAGCTTGCACATTCAAATTATGATAACTTGAAAAAAGTTTAATAACAGAACTAATTACACAAATATGTGAAAGGGTTCTATAGTTCTGGGAGTAGTAATTGTTAAGCTTTTACCATCTTCACTTCAAAGAATGAGGGGAATAGTTACTGCAGCCTAGAAAAAATATTTGAATCTAGCAGTGGCTGCTTTGAGAAGTGACCCCCTGTCATGGGATGCTGTCATCTAGGGGTGATCTGGCTAGGAGAGAATCCAGGTAATAATTATAATAATTATGTCAACTTCATTCTTCTTCCTCCTTCTGATCTGGAGTTTATATTTGGTCAAACCCAACTTGAAACTAAAGGGGGAGTGTTTCTATTAATGTCATCTGTATAGAGTACGCTCCAAGGGCAGACAGCACAGAGGTGTGGTAGGTAGTACATCTGGAAGGGCATATGGAAAACATAGAGAAGTCACCAAGTGAAAGCAATGTTCAAACTCTGTTATCTCACATTACCCATATCTTCATCTATATGAACACTATTAAGTTTTCCTCTTTTTGATGCTAGAATATGATATATGGAGAAGTTTGGAATAATCTGTCAAGAAATTGGAGGCATATTTGAAATGGGCTCATATAAATGTTGGCAATGGGTATGCATAAAATTCACGCCGAGGAGACTATAGAGCACCCATCACAAAGATAGTTACTCTTGGAGGGTTAAATTTAAGATAGGGTGATGGGTTTAAGTACTACTGTTCAGGAGAAAAAGTTCTAAGTAGTTTAGAAGATATGCATCAAAAAAGCAATCAAGCAACTAACCAACAAAGGGTAACATCAAATATAAATCCCAAATTAAAAAAAATAATCAAGAATAATTTCTCTCTATAGCAGACTATAGCAAACAATCCTCTACTTAAGTGGAATAGACCCTTTTTATCTTGCCTATGATCTTTCCTTGCAGATTATCACAATTTATATTAGCATGAATGCAAATCTTCAGAGAAATAAAATAGGCAGAAAACTCTGAAATTGAATATTTCTAACAAGAGGGAAAAAGGGAAGTTTAATAATGAATCATGTATCTATGAGTTCTTGTATAATCTGAGTAACTGGAAACATATATCAATATTCAAGGTTTTTTTAAATACATACAAAATGCCTTAAACACCATATTATTTTACCATTACAATATCATACATATATTTGCAGATGGTGCCTCTAAAATATTAAATTTAATATGTAAGAAAGAATGCAGCTGCTTAGATTTTCTCCAGTAGAGATGGCAGTAAAGGGAAATGCTGTAATTTCTATTATGAATTAAAGTAGGATCCTTCATGAGAGATCTGAGTTTCCATGAATGTCGGGCTGACATTTGCAAAATTGATTTGTCTTGACATTTAGAAGAATGCTACAGCATTATGTGTACATGTTCTAACATCATGCAAAGCAAAATACATTTGTAATGTTTAAAGCTTTTAAAAGAATATGACTGTTTTAAGAGACTGAGAATGAATCTACTTTTATGTGTGAGCAGATTTTAGACATAGAAAATGAAATAATGACATCTGGCTGTAAAGCTGGATCCCAAAGCAAAACAGATCAAATGTCAAACTATTGAAACAGTGTTACAGGTTCTTATTTTATGAAAGAATAAAGTTGTGACTTGCAGAGTAAAGGGAAGACAATGTACTATGTTAAAAAGATGATAAAAAGATTTCTGGTTAAAGCCATATAAAATTGCTGATATTCAACCATTGTGGCTTACAAAAGAGGCAATTTCAAATGGTATAAAATGATAGCAGTTATTTATTGAGTGCTTTCATTATACCAAGTGCTGAGAACTTTACATGTCACCACTCATTCAATCCTTTAAAATCCCCAAGAGGTTGGCACTCATTTTACAGATGAGAAAATGTACAAAAAGAAACTAAATAACCCACCCAGTGCCACACAAGACAAAGATGTACCTGAACCCAGCCTATGTGGCTACACAGCTGTGCTTTATCCACTATGCCACTCTTTTTCAAAGGATGGAGTATGGGCTGGATATGGACTTGTTTAAGCATCATGGGGTTATGGTATGTGCTGCTTTGAAATCCTGTCCTATCCCTTTTGTAAGAATTGAAAAGGTCACTGGTCTAAGATTATGAAGCCAGTAAATTACTGGTTTACTCTAAGCAGTACCTTAAGATAATTAATTCAAAGGCAGTGTGAATATAAGATAAGCCTGGACAAAAAGACTGGAGCCCAGAAATTGGTTAAGAATCTTTGGGACACAGAGAGAGCTTGCCTAGCACAGTGGCTCTGGGAAATGGGAAGTGAAGCATACAGAGAAGGAAAAAAAACATTGCAAAAGGAATATTTTACTTCTGACGGAATATGACAGTGAAGGAGAAAAAGAAAGTAAACACTCATCTTCCTATCAACTGAAAAAATAACCATAAAATTGTTAGAGACAGAAAATAAAAGGGACATGTAGAAGAGTATCTTTAAATTGAGATTATTAGGAAAAAATTATAAAGCAAATTTTTTGCATACTATCATACGCTGGGGCAATTTTTAAGTTTGTTTCTTTAATAAGACATGAAATAAAATACATATGTATGTAATAAGTACTTAATGAATAATATGTTATTATTATATGAAAGATTATGAATATCTTCAGAAGTTGAATATTTGAAGTTAAATTATATGACATGACTTATCCATCTAGCCAATTTTCTATTTGAAAAAGAATATATTTTGGACATCTTTAATTTTTATTTGTGCAAGAAATTCCTCTTTGATATTTGGAAGGGGCAAATTTTACATACCAATGGCTTTTCCTTAAGATTGCAAAAAAAATTACAACAAAATTTCCCCTTAAATATTAATGCAAATATCATTCTTTATTATATGTAACATTCAACAAGTAAACTGTGGTGATCTTTTCCTTTCTGAAGTATGTCTATATTCACATAAATCTATATATGTGTGTGTATATTAACATTTGGATACTCTACACTGTTTCTTACTGTCGATTTATTCCAAAAATCTAATTTTCTGTAAGTAAGTGTATATTTAAGTACATGTCTGCAAGGATACTCAAAAAGAAACAACAAGTGAACAAAAGACTTAACGACAGTGACACATATGTGCATGGTTTTCAAGGCAAGGCACAGTGCCTTACACTTGAAGGTGATTTACTAATGCTTCTAAGGAAAAGAAATGGAGGCGAATCCAGTTGATCAATGGGATAAGTTTGCATAGAACAAGAATTTCATTTTCACGAGCAGGTTTTCCATACTTTAGGTTATTTAGTAGATATATCTTTGTTTTCATTTTCATTGTTGCCTTCCACGATATCATGAAATACAATTCCTTGAAAATAATAAGACTTGGTGGTATATTGTAGGATACATATGAGGCCTGTCCAGAAAGTATCCAGCCATGTACTAGGAAAAATAGAGACTTTTATTGAAGACGATACAAGATACAGGAAAAGTGCACAGGACAATGATGCCTCATGCTTCCTTCAAAACAGGCACCTCGTAACCTCACACTGTTCTCCCAGCATCTCTTAACGTAACCCAAAGACATTCAACATTCTCAGGTGTTCTGCTTCTTGTAGGCCTTCCAGAATGTGGATCACTTTCAACAGATTCTTGACCATCATTGAAGTGTTGGTGCCACACTTCTATTTGTGCTACACTCATTGCATCGTCCCCGAAAGCCTTCTGAATCATCCGAGTAGTTTCTGCGGGGGTATGTTCAAGCTTAACACAAAATTTGATGTAGAATCTTTGCTCTTCTGGATCAGTCATTTGGAATGCAAGGGCCACGCAGTACACCTGCTCACTTGATGGTGTCTAGCATCCCACTGACTAGTGCAATGAGGTGGTCATTGTTCATGCATGCACATTATTGTCCATCCTCCGTGGCTGCCAGGTTACATCAATGTTATGCTAACTGTTCTCATTATATTAACAATGGCTGGATACTTTCCAGACAGACCTTGCATAAGCAAAGCCATATTACAGTGACACACGTCTCTTGTCTTTGTGTCTGCTTTAGAAAGGGGAACCTCCTCTGCTCTCTGACAGAACCGAGAGGAACAAGTCTGATTTGTGAGGGCCTGGAACTCACTGGACTATGTTTCTTGAGTGGACAGAGCTATCTATTCTTCTGTCATGACATTTCCTCATCTTTTTGTTTATTTCATGTGGCGAAGGTCCACAGTGCTGTCTCCTGGGCTTCCTGTCTCTATGCACTGAGCATATACATGTGGGTGGACTCTGAGCATGTTTTTCATAGGCAGGAATGAGCCTTCTCATTTCCTCTTCTTGTCAACAGTTTGGTGACTGAGCTGGTCTCACAGGATGGCTCTACCATGGAGCCCTGCTCTCTACCTTTTAGTGGTAATTGGCAGGGGAAGTGCAGAAGTTAAGAGAGTTAATTTCTTTAGCTCTAGTTCCAAGACTTGTCATTGAATTGAATTTTAACTAAGAACTCTCAACCTCAGAGTTTGTTGAGCACTTGCCAGAGTTAAATATTTTGAGGATTTTAGGTAATTATGTTTTGGGTGTATTCTTTCCTTCACTTATATCTCAGAAGGGAAGAGGAATAAACCCCAGTGCTCCTTCATTATCCAGACCTATGGCCTTTAAAATAAGCCAATGTGTTATTCTATAGAATTTTAATCTTGAAAGAAAGACTATTGTGTAAATTAGAAGATGATAGCTTGAGAGATTGAGGCATCTTTCCTGGGCAGGTGCCAGAGCTAACTTTGGCCTAGGTACATGGTGGTGGATGGCGTTTTGGTTGCACATGCCATTGTAGGCAAAGTGTGCTCTCTGGTTATAAGGAAGAGGATATAAATTAGGTTATACTCAGATTTCATCTGTAAACAGTCAAACCTATATTTGAGATTTTAGACACCAGTGATTGGAATTTTCTTTAAGGAGAGAAAGAGAGATAGAATTGTGGTAGGAATGTACTCTACTTAAAGATGCTTATATTTTATATTACAGAAACCTACACTGAATATTACATAATGCTAGTATCTATTTATTAGAGTGATCCAAAGTATTTTTGATATTTTAAAATAATAATGATACAAACACCCATTAAATCCAAACCAGATGTACAAAACTTGGATGTTTAACTTTCTTTTTGTTCCCATTAAAAATCTTAACTGAGCACATAAATTCCTACTGCTGCTGGCAGTGCAAACTATATCTCTTTGAACTATTAATCATGTGCAGTTTAAAACACAAACAATTAGGAGTTCATTTTCCCATTTTTGCTAGGTTGGAATGAACGAATACATTGGGAATTCAGGTGTTCCCGAGAGACACTGGGGCATCAGCAAACCACCATCTGCTCTCCCAGCCTCTGCTGAGCTTTCCTGTCAGGCTTGGCTTTGGTGTGTGACAGCTGTGTGTGCTCTTGCTGTACTTACTCGTCAAGTGCTGTGTGTCTCATCATGGCATCCTGTTGGGACACATAAGCTTGCTTCACTCTTGTCCTGCTTCTTGTCTCGCTTCTGTTATCCTTCTGTAGCTCATTTTGGAGATCTTGAAAATCTTCTTATTTTCCTTATTGTGCTAAGATTTGTTGGTATCTCCAAATTTCTCCATGTCTGTCCCTCTAGACATCTTCTTCGACTATGGCTATCATAAAATCAAATTGCCACGAGAGTTCAGTGCTATACTGGAGAGAAGAAATCTCTAGAAAGATATAATTTTCTGAGGGTATGCCCTGGAAGAGAGGTATAAACATGCTCTGAGATGCCCCAAAACCTGTTTAGAGCAATCACCTCTGTAGTTTATCTTTATTGTGAGGGCTTCCTTCCAGCCCTCTTTTCTTACCCTTCTGCTGTTCTCATGGTTTTCAAACCTCTTCTTTCTGATTGCTGGATAAATTTTGTTTCCTTTTGGAAAAGAGGAAGACTATAAACCATAGTATATAATTATCTATTCTATGTATACTTTTATGCTCTTTCCTCTAAGTTTCATTCTTCAGCTATAAATCTCAGCTTTTGAAATTTTAAGGAAAGCCTTTTCTCCTTCAACAAATCTCAGCATCTGCAAATCAATTAATACTAACTTTTAGAGTATTGCGCAAGAGTCAATACAATATTAAGAAGAAAAGGGAACTCTTATACACTGTTGGTGGGAATATAAATTAGTACAGTCACTATGGAAAACTATAGGAGATTTATCAAAAAAAAAAAAAAAAGAAGAAGAAGAAGAAGTATCATGTGATCCAGCAGCAATCCCACTGTTGGGTATATAACCAAAAGAAAGGAAGTCAGTATACTGAAGAGATACCTGCACTTCCATGTTTATTGCAGCACTATTCACAATGGCCAAAATATAGAATCAACCTAAGTGCCTATAACACAAGAATGGATAAGGAAAATGTGGTACATATGTACAATGGAATATTATTCAGCCATAAGAAAGAATGAAAGACTTTCATCTGCAACAACATGGGTAGAACTGGACAACATCATGTTAAATGAAATAAGCCAGACACAGAAAGACAAATTTTACATCTTCTCACTCATATGTGGGACCTAAATTTTTTTAAAACTTGAATTCACGGTAACAGAAGAATGATCACTACCAGAGACTGGAAAGTATAGCAGGGAGTCAGCAAGATAAAGTAGGGATGGCTAACAGGTACAAAAATACAGTTAGATCAAATGTACAAAATTTAGTATTTGAACAAGAAGGAGACTAAAATTAACAATAACGTGTTGTATATATTAAAGTACCTAAAAAATTGAAATTCAAATGTTCCTAACACAAAGAAATGATAAATGTTAGAGTTGATGGATACGGCAATTATCCTGATTGGATCATTATACGTTGTCTGTGAGGACAGACATGATGAAATATCTGGGCAAGGAAGCAATTCCTCTAAAAAACAAAAATTCATGGCTCACATGGGACATAATCAAGAAAAAAAGTTCTATTAAGATTAAAGTCACTGATGATGCATTGCTCCTTGCAGTGAAAAGGCAACTTGTAACAATCAGATTGTCTGTGTTAAGCTAGAATTAGAGAAATGTAAAATGCAGGGTGGCCGTGACTCATACTCTCTATTAAAAGCTTAATGCAAAGATGATTTAGTGATCGAAGGAACAGTATAATTCTGAAGTGTATTTGTAAGTATCGACCCTATCCAATATGTATTTATTTAAAACTCTATAAAATAATGGTTAGCTATAAACATCATCCAAACTATAATTTTGTGATTCTAACACATAATTTATATAGCAACATAGAATGCAGATTCAAATAGCACTGCAAAGCTGCAAGATTTTATTGATTTTCTGATAGAGAACTTCCCAATCTCAAATAACAATGGAAATTGTGTACTACCCATTGTATTCCTGTATTATATAAAGTCATGGCCTAATGATTCAGTTTACTTTTGGTAATTACCTGTAAATGATCTCCCTATGCTTGATATTCATTAGTCACTTAGAATGAAAATGACAAGGAAACCAATAGAGCCTAATTTAGAAGATTTTTAAATGTTTATAGATTACTAAGCATGATTAGAAAATGGGAAACCTGCCTCCCCTTCAGGACGATCAATACAGACACATATTAGAAACCAAAAAATCAGACTTCTCAAGGGCAGTGATTTAACAAACCTGCAATTGTGACTGAAATCACTGCATTCTTACCTCTTTATTAGCAGTTGTGGAGCCACATTGCAGATTAAAAATTAAAAGCACATAATAGTAAATCTACCGGTCAGCACATAGTTTGTCAGCTTAATTAAGATAACAATTGATATTTTAAATTATTGCTTCAAGCTTTAACTCCTCAAATAAATTGTATTCTGCATTTTATTGTCCTACAGAGAGTTGGCATGGCTATATTTGAAGTTACATTAACCCAAAATTGGAATGGAATTGAAATATGATTCAGAGAATTAAAATCCTTATAATCATTTCTCTGAGAAAAATATTATGATCGGTATATCCACATTATGTTCATTCAGATTGCAAAAACACAAATATTCATAATTTGATATGTTCATCAATAGAACAATATTAAAATGTTGATTAAAATAAATTTTTTAAAATTTTCTTTTAATTTCGGCATATTGTAAGGATACAGATGTTTATGTTATGTACATTGTCTTTGCCCCCCAGAGTCAGAGCTTCAATCATGTCCATCCCCAGACGGTGAGTGCTACACCTGTTAAGTGTGCATATACCCAGCCCCTCCTCTCGCCTCCGATTTGACACCCAATGAATGCTATTACTATATGTGCACTTAAGTGTTGATCAGTTAATACCAATTTGATGGTGAGTACATGTGGTGTTTCTTTTTCCATTCTTGGGATACTTCACTTAGTTGAATGGGTTCCAGCTCTATCCAGGATAATACAAGAGGTGAAAAAGTCCTTCACAATATTTTATTTAGTTGCAAGAGTCAATAAAATCATTTCTATCAATCACACTAATCAGTAATATGATTTTTTTATTGCTTTCTTTGTATTTAAGTTATGTTATTTAATGTAAAATGTTTAAAATATAGCTTGTAAATGTCATTGATTTTTTAAATTAAATTTCATTTTTTATAAAAGCAGAGGCTTGTGCTTATACGATATTCTGGAATAAAATAGTTTCTATTAATATATTGATATTCATGTTTACAGTCTTCTATAAGGAAAAGAATCAATTTTTGTTATTTGCAAATGCTGTTTTTGATGTTGACTATGCTATTGTTATTTCAGCAACTGTTATGTTTCCTACTGAATTCTTACTGCAATATTTTCCCTTCTCCAGAATATATTGTTCATCCCTTCTTCATTTTATGTTGAATTCTCTTCATTGATTCTCCATTTGTACCTGCAAGCATTGCCTTGGGTTTAATTTAGTCTTGTGAATCCTAGTAGCACCTTCTACGCTGTCTGGCTGGCTCATGCCATGCTATCATTCACACACTCTTGGAAAGCACAGCCGCTCTCAATGTCTCTGCTGCTTCTAGGTCTATTTTCTCATGTCATTTTCATTTCTAGAATTGCACTATTCACTAAACTCTGCTGAAACTGCTCTCAAATATTCACCAACGTTCAACTAATTAACAAATTCAATGTCTTCTTTCCCATTCTCACCTTACTTATACTCATTAGAGTATTCCATACCTAACTTCTTATGTCTGAGTTTTCTAAACTTTTCTCCTTCCTTTCTCTTTTTCTCTTCCGTGTTGTCTCTATAGGTTTTTCTTGTTCATCCTACATTTTAATATAATTATTTTCTAAGACTTTATTTCTAGAGCTCTTCTGGTCTTCATTGTCTCATCTACATGGGCATACTCAATTATTTATCTTGTTTCAACAATCATCCCAATGTTGACAATCCTCAAATATATTTTCTCTCACCCAGGGTCAGAATGGAACCTTGATACTCTCTATCAGAATTTGGAACTCAGATGTCTCACAAGCACTTTAAATGCAAGAATTTCTCATCAGCATCATCCTCCTACACATCTCTTCCCTGTTCTGTGAAGGACTGTGTTTCCACTATGTGTTTCTCATCCATTTCACTTTTATATTCTATTCCCAATGCCCACATTTAGCCCCTTTGCATTCTTGATGATCACCTTTAAAGAAAAAAGCAAGATGATGAGCAAGATCATTTGGTACAAATCCTCAGTGAACAGAGCCTTACTATTTGCAAGGACGCATGGTTATCTTCTCTGGCTGAATATGTTGCATGCATGTGTACTAACACACATTCTATCGATTCTTACGCTTTCTCATTCACAACCGTCACACATTTGCAAATACATTTCATGTGTACCGTTGTAACGGAATCATAGAGAAGGAACTAGCTATTTCATTTACACTTACTCACAGAAATTTGGCTCTGTTCCTTTTCCCGTTGGATCGTCAATATCTACTTGGTCTGTAAGATATTGTTTCTGCTTATAAACTTGAAATTTTTCTTTGTGAGGTTTTTTATTTCAGCAAACTTAAAATCTTAATGGCTTTTACCATTTACTCAATGAGAAGAAGAATATATTCTACTTTTGTAGATTCCATAAAATGAGCAGTAAAATCTTAATAAATATTCTAAAAGTGTGGTTTGTGAATAAAAGTAATTTTGCCTTGTTGCAAGAAAAGGAGAGGGATAATATGAAATGGATAATGTCAGAATTAAACATCACCTGGTAACATTTGGTGAACTCAAAAATATAAAAAAGTTGTACATCAAAATAAATAAAAATGAAATTACTCTAATAAAAAGATCATTTGATTCAATTGTAAAGAATACCATTGTAAAGAACATAGCAGTAGGTACCAACATTTTTCAATTCCAATTCTAAAGTCAATCTTTAATCCAATATATAAGCACATATCATCCAATATGATTTTTAAATGGTAAAAATGGCTGCCTTTATTTTGAAAAATATAACAGTAATTTTAAAAATCTAGAGTCATATATATAACAAAAACTACATTCTTTTACACAAGTTTGAGAAGACTTCATATTCAGATATGATCCTTTCATATAGATTTTAAAAGGTTTGATAAGCTAAACTAAGGTTCTGGGAATTTAGCCTTTGGGATATGGCTATTAAATGAGAGCAACTAGAAACAAGAGTTGTCCTAAAGAAATTGTTACTTTATAATATGAAAGAAAAAAAGGATATAAAAGCATTATACAGTAATATTTTTGCTTTAAAATGCTATGTAAATGTATAAAAATTATAAAAATTATATATAACTTGTTATTGTATTTATTTAGGGGGATACTGGATAATTTTTATTTTCTTTGAATTTTTCTGTATCTTCACATTTTTCTACAATGAATATAATAAAAAATAAAGTTTTTATAAAAATAAAAATGGTCTTAGATTCAATTCTTGAAAACATTGTTTTTCATAAGGAAGCCAAAATTAAGATGGTAATAGTAAGGCAAGATTTGCTAAGGGAGTTACATCTTTATTCTGCTAAAAAAGAAGACCATTGATATCTATATGTCAGAACAATACTTGTGTTTGCAATAGCTTCCTAGCAATAGCTGGGTGTATAATACTGAAGTAGTCTAAAAGTTAAACTATTTAAAGGACTAAATATGTGCAATATGGTGTCAGATATTTTAAAAATTAATATTTTATTTTGTTTCTACTTTTTATGAGTTGATGGATTATTTTACGTGAGTTGGAGATTTTTGTTTTTTAATAAAATAAAAAGAAAGTGGGGAAAAAGAGTTGTTGCAGGAAATCCAGCTGCAAAGAGGCTATGACAGTTGTTCTATGGAGATAAATCAGTAGTTTGGACTATGGTAATGGCATTAAGATGGAAAGAAGTGAGAAGGCTTTATAAATATTTATGAGATAAAATTGGCATTCACTATAATGTAAGGTCTTTTTCACCACTGTACCAAGAATATCATCTAACATGTATTTATTGAAAGAATCAATGAATAGTTAGACGATTGAATGTTTATGACAGGGGAAAGAAGAAATTGAGAATGACTTCTTAATATCTGGCTTGAATAACTGTCTATAAGTTAGTGAAACATGAACCTTTAGTGAAATAGGAACAATAGGAGTTTGTGATACGGTGGACCTGATGGTTAAAATTCTAGCATTGCCTTATTTAAGTTTCCATGCCTTTGGCTAATGGTATTCCCCAATTTAAAATATTTTAATTACTTCTCGTTGTCAACACAATCAAAGTATATTTCTCCAGTTGACATAAAGATACCAGTTCTAGGATCAGTTGGCATATCTGCCTCTTGTTTTGCTATTTTCCACTCTTTTAGAATTATTTCCCCAAGCATATCATGATGTTTTTCCTTCTCATCATTAAACATGCCCCTCCATCCTCATGGAATATCACAGATAGTAGACAATATGATAAACATATACATATTTTCAAAGTCTCTCTAAAGTTTCCAGTGCTTTTTCTACATTTCCTAATAATAACTGGTCAATTTTCTCCTGTCTAGTATTTCCAAACAACTGTCATGAATATAATTTAGAGCCCTGTAAAACCATGAGTTTGTTAAATAATGGGTCTTTAAACTTACTGTTAATAATTATGTCAAAGGTAGATGGGTTACACAATTCACAGATTGCTAAATTTACTATGCCATTAAACAGAAAAATAGCTAATTCAATGGTTGTAGAGCACATAGAAAAATAAACTGATAACTAGATGCATATCAGATTGATAAAATCAAAGAGCTAAATTTAAAATAGGTTCATCAAGTTACATTAAAAGTTCTATTAGAATACTGTGCAAGGAATTCACAAATGTTACATGTCAGTGAACCTAAAGAAGACATTATTTCCAAATGTTACCTACGTTCTTAAGTAAAATCAGCACAGTACTACCATTTTCTATCTCTTTACAACACAATATGTAACAGTAACAGTCGCAACAGTATGGCAACAAGTAGCAGACAAAAATGATGTTTATCACCACACCAGAAGAAAAGATTATTAACAGGAATGTAGAGTAATAAGAGTCAAGGGACCATGCATGATACCCAGTCTGAACTACACATCATGAACAATTCACAATTATCATAGATCATGGGCACTGCTGCTCTGTAATAATTTCCTAGGAAAACTCATTCATTCTGTTCATATTTTTGTGTGTATTGCCATTTCAAGACATATTTTTTTAAAAAATCTAAAATAGAAAGAATCCTATCAAGAAGAAAATATTTAATTAAGTTGAAAATTAGGAGACTTTTATCTTCGCTTCTATCTTTCTGAATTCCCTAGAAGTTGCTACTATAGAATGTACTTTTACAGAAATAAAGTCCCATCACCAGAAAATTTTTGTTCAGCATTTTCACTGAAAGTGCCCTTCACAATTTTGCTGTGACGGATGCCTGGATCTTTCTTGAGTATACTCCTTGCTTTGCCTGCAATGTTCCCAAATGGTAGAAGATTTGTGGTCTGTGTTATCTTGTTTACTTTATAGATCTCGTCACTGAGCCTGGAAGCAGGGTGGAGTTTTATTGATCCTTGCTCCTCCTTGCTCTTTCCAGTCTATTCACTCAATACAGAGATTTGAATCCCATGTTATTAGGTGTTATCACTCAGGAATCTTCATTATTGCATCATCTACTGAGCCCTAGGAATTTCTTCGCATTTTGGAATGTTTAGCTCCTGCCTCACTACCACTTTTCCTGTCAGCATTTGATGATTTCAATTCTCAGAGGGAATGGAAATCCTAACCACACTTTGGGCTCACAGATTCTTGAACTGCTGTGCACTTGTCTTGCAATACTCCTCCAGACGCTCAGTTTGATAGTCATGACCTAGACCTTGCCATTACCTGTAACAGCAACTCCTCCATAATTTCAATTTCATGCATCACACTTTGTCAGCTCAACTTCCTGACTTCTTGCTTGTAGTTCACTGTCTTAAGCAACCCCAATCTCATAAGACTTCATGCCACTTGAACATGTATTTATTAATCTACAATATTTTCGCTTTCCCTCAACAACCTTATATTTTTCTCTTCCATCAAAACCAAGATTAAATTCCATGATCAGTTGTTTTAATGACTCCCTTATATATAACTTCAACTATATTGTTTTTTAATTTTTATCTGACTTGGGAAAGCTCTAACTCAAGTTAAATTGAAGTCTTTACTAACCCAGTCCTGAAATGGAGCACTGACATGACTAGAGAAAAACACATAACCATGCTGCCTGATCTCACTTTAAGTCCCCTCTGAACTTGAAGGTAATTCATTTCTCTATTCCCTCCTCCTTTCTACTCTCCTAGATGTCTATTCTGTACCTTTTCTGTTCTTTTCAAACATACATCATCTCCTCCCCATGCTCACTTTTAGCTGATGAATTATTTTCCAAATTTGCAGAGAAAAAATGCCCAAAAACCTGCCCTTATGTTCATGTATTTGTTAACATTTATACCTGCATACTCTCTGCCTTGACTCCTGTTAGTTTGTTAAAGGCCAACTCCTCTACTTGGGCACTGTTGTCAAAGCCCTCTCACCATGGGCTTTGGTCTCTACACATACCCTTGTGCAAAGAAAGGGCTCTGCTCCCTTTGAGTGGACTCAGCTTTTTGCTAGGGTACAAGTGCCAGCAATAATGATGAGCTAGAGTACAGCTCTCACTTGCCCACTGGACTCAATGTCTCTTTTATGCACTAAACAACTCCAATTAGGGGACCTGTCTCTTTCCTGTTCAAGGACATCACTCTGACAATTCTGCACGCCACCTCCAATGTCATCAATTTCTCCTCTCTACTTGATCATTTCTAGCATGCTGTTATGTCTCCTATTCCAAAAACATAATCTCTCTTGTTTCACCCTCCCCTTCCAGGTCCCTCACCATTTCTTGTTTTCCCAATTGCAGCTAAAGTTATTGTAAAAGTTCTTCATACTCTGTGTGTGATTCTGTGCTTCCCTACCTCTCTTAAATCCACGTTAAGCAGACATTCTCTTATTCTACTCCATTGAATTTATTTTTGGAGAGGTCAACTATGTTGTCCACTGCTATGGGCAAGACAAGTTCTTAGAATCTATATATCTATCACACAGTTGATAACTCCCTCTTCCTATAAAATCAATGTCATAAATATTATTCTTTCTGTATTTGATCCAATCATTCACCATTTTCATTTTTTTTAAATTTCAGCATATTACAGGGTACACATGTTTAGGTTACATATATTGCCTTTGTCCCACCCGAGTCAAGAGCTTCAAGTGTGGCCATCCCCCCAGTGGTGCACACCACCCCCATTAGGTGTGAATATGCCCATCCCCCCTCCCCCCTCCCACCTGCCCAACGCCCAATGAATGTTACTATTATATGTGCACGTAAGTGTTGATCAGTTAATACCAATTTAATGGTAAGTACATGTGATACTTGTTTTTCCATTCTTATGATACTTCACTTAGCAGAATGGGCTCCAGCTCTATCCAGGATAATACAAGACGTGCTAGATCACCATTGTTTTTTGTGGCTGAGTAGAACTCCGTGGTACACATATCCCACATTTTATTAATCCATTCATGTATTGATGGGCACTTCGTGTTTCCACATCTTTGCAATTGTGAATTGTGCTGCTATAACCATTCTAGTGCAGATGTCTTTTTCATAAAATGTTTGTGGAAAATAATATGGAGATACTGCAAAGAGCTAAAAGTAGAACTACCATTTGATACAGCAATCCCATTATTGGGCATCTACCCAAAGGAAAAAAAAAACATTCGTTCACCAGTTTCATTGCTGTCATTCTACAGTGACCCAAGAGACCATCACGTCTCACCTGAATTATTTCAGTAGCTATTTAAATGGTTTCCATCCATGCCATAGTTCAAGAATATTTATCACAAATCACAGTAATCCTTTTAATATGGACATTGGATTACTTTTCTGCTCACTTGCCTTATTGGTTTCCCATTTCACTCAGCGTAAAAAGCAAAATCTTTACTTTCAACCTTTATAAAGAATTGATAGCTCCAGTAGCTGTCAGATCTAATTTGCCTTCTTTTAACTTGCTAACCCCTTTCTCCTATGTAGGCAATAATACTGATGGTTTCTCTAACTTTGTGTCTCTTCCCCAAGACACTCTCAAGATTTAAGTCCTTACTTCCTTCAAGTCTTCACCTGAACATCACCTTCATAGTGAGGCCTCTCCCGATCAATCTGTTTAGAATTATGCCTCTCTCCCAGAACTCCCAACCACTTACCCCACTTTCTTTTTCTCTTCAGCAGTTACTACTTCCCCACATACTACATTGCATTTATCAACTCACTTCCTTTCTAGAATGTAAGTTCATGCAGGGCAGGGAGTTTTATCTGTGCTGTTTATTGCTCTACCTTATCAAATCTCTAGAAAAGTGCTAAGCATGTACAAATTAATTCAATTCAGTTGGAGTCTAGGTATCAAACACTATTCTAGTCACTGTGAATAGAATGTGAACAGGCCATCTTTAATATGTTCATGCTATTCTAATAAATTCTGGTTTAAGATTTTTTTATCCTAAGAAATTAAAACTTGACATGTATTAATATAATACATTATATTAAGGTGTTAAGGTATAATTTTATATTATACCTTAAAGATATTGACAATAATAAGCACAACTGTCTATGATGTTACATTTTAAGAATTGAGTTTCAGAGGTCTGAGTTTAAGAAACTTCCAAATAGTGGTAGATGATTAGAGATTAGGAAGAAACTTTTAAATTCTTTGTATTCCATGTATAGGTTATACTTTTCCTAATGTGATACTACTGTTAATTTTTTATCAAGTTTCATGATATTTTTAAAAAGGAAAACTAATGTAAACCATGGGCTTTGGGTGATAATGACATGTTAAATGTAGGTTCATAGATTATAACAAATGTATCATTGTATATCTGATGCTCATATTGGGGGAGGTTTGTATGTGTGAAACAGAGGGTATATGGGAACTTTTTGTACTTTCCATTCAAATTTGCTATAAAAAAATAAAGTTCATCAATTAAAAAAAGAGTAGATATAAGTGAATATGATCATGGCTTCAATTTGCAATTGATTATATTATGTACCACCTACAACTGAGAATCACCAGGAACCAAAACATGTTCAGTGTATATATATTCTTGGCAGTTAGAAAAATTAAACCTCAAATTCAATCAGTGTGTTATGTTTGACTTCATGGTTGTCCTAAGTCACTTATTATTAAAGTATATCCATACAATATGATTCTGCACCATTTTAAGAAGTAATGTGTGAAGCAAAGGTCATCACAATGCAGGACCACTGACATATAAAAATGCATTCATCACACATCTATAAGTTTTATGTTCTCCTTTTCACTTTTTATTATATGCCCCATTCTTTAGAAATGTATTTTCATGTTAACTAATGTACCTACTATTTTTAAATTGGTAAAAATGTGTTAAATATTTGATATATATATAGACATTGCCAATAGTACATTAGTTTATTTCATTCATATAATAATCCATATCACATATCTTAGTAAGCATTAATATTGAAATTTTATAGTAAACAATATAAGCATTAAAACACTAAGTAGCTTTCTTAAGTATCTATTTTCAGCAGTTCCCAACCTTTTTGGAACCAAGGACTGGTTTCATGGAAGACAATTTTTCCACACACCTGGGTTGGGGTGGGGAGCCCAAACTGAGACAGTGATATGAGCTAAATACAGATGAAGCTTCATAGCTTTGCTCACTCACCACTCACCTCTTGTTGTGCACCTCACCGCCCCTCCAGTTTCCTAAGTTTCATGGAAGACAATTTTTCCATGGGCAGAGGGGTACATAGTGGAGCTCTGCAGCCTGATTGGGGGTGGCAGCTGTATATGATAAGTTGCAAAGATAAGATTTAAATGTAGAACTATCAAATGCCAAAGACTCTGTGCTGTTACTGTTTTGTTATATTTCTTAATGCAACTTAATGAAGATGTTTATTAAAAATAGAGAAATAAAGAAAATATCAAAAGGAAAATATAGGAAAATAAAGAAAATACCAAAATTGGTTAATAACTCAAACAATTGTTAACATTTCAACATATGTCTTTCCAAATTTATGCTTGAGTGTGAAGAATTTATAATAATATTTAATGTATTATTCAGTGATAGGACTTTCATGCTTAACTGGGTGTTCTCAGTTTTTCAAACTTATTATATATTTTTCTTCAGGTATTTTATGTTATTCCATTGTATGGATGTGACTCTACTAATTCTCTGCTTTTTACATTGGATTTTTTCTGTGTTTTACTATTACAAATAATGTCACAATAAATTTTTATACTTAAAAGTTTATTCATGTCATTTACATTTCTTATGCTCAGTTTTTGTATGTTTCCATGGTTTTCTAAAGAATTATTGAAGTGTTTCCTGAAATATATCAATTAACATTTTCAACAGCAATGTATGCTTTCTTATTTTCTATTATCTTTTAATAACTAGGTATTATTATTTGCTGTTGGGGTTCTTGTTGATGCCTGATAATTTTGATGATGGCATCTCAATATCAGATAAGCTTATGTGTGTAGATCAATAGTAAGAAGAGACATTATCCATTATATTATTTGTGATCTATGTTCTTTTGTGCTTTTTAAATTTTTTAATGTGCCATTTCTTTGTTTTCTCTAATCTGCTTCAAATTTTGCCTTATGGATTTATAAATGTTGTTGAATAGTAAGGATATTATCCTTTTTCTTGCCACATAATTTACAAATCCTCTCACCAAGTTTGTGGAAGCATCATTGTGCCTTCATGATCATTCATGTTGTTTGGGGAAAAGAGAATTTAATTCTTATGTAGCCAGATTTTTGTTGTTTAGAAAAATATTCTTAATTCTAAAACAAGACTGAAATAATTATATTATTTTCTAGTATTAGGGTTTTCACATTTATTTTATTAATTCAACTGAAATTTATTTACCTTTGAAATGTTAGATCACAATCTAATATTTTGTTTCTAAATAGGTTTAACTCATTCTTCCAGAACAAGTCATTAATCATCTTTGTTCATTGTTGGAGGCTTTACCTCCACTAAGAGTTCCAACCACTTCCTCTAAGCTGTCATACTCTTTCACTCAATTCTCAGAAGTGTGGTTCTCTTCACCTTGCCAAGAGGTAAGTATACTCATGACCCTGCTCCTGGACTAACCTGGACAATTAGCTCTCACTCCTGAAATTTAGGAATGGACTCTTACAGACTACAGTCAAATTATTTGATGGTAGCCAGGAAAATCACAGGGCTAGAGAAAAAATTTTGCACATGAAACAGTTAACCTACAGACAAAAGCAAAAAATAAAATAAAAGCCTAAAAAGGAGGAATGATTGGCCTTAATCCTCAGGGAAAGCCAGGAAAACAGGGAAAGTAGCACTGTGGATATTCCTGGTGGATTTTCAGGCCATTTGCCATGTATTGGTTTGCCCTTGGCTGCTAGGAGGTATCCTTTTATCATACCAATGAATTCTGTTTTTTCACTTTAGCTAACACTGGGGATTCATTTCTTTACAAACAACCTCTAAGACCCAATCATTTATACAAAGGTGTGTTTCTTGGCTTTTTCTTCTCATTTATTGTGCTGTCTACTTATTTTTACAGTAGAATCACATTATTTTATGAAGCATAACTTCCCAGTATATTTGAATAGCTAGCAGAAATCACCATTGTATTTTTTTTTTCGCCTATAATTTTACGTTGTATGTGTGCCATGAATGTTTCATCAGAGATTCGGTAAACATTTACTGAGTCCTTATGATGTTATAGGCATTGACCAGGGTAGTGTACAAAGATGAGAACAAAACAGACACACCCCTAGATCCCAAAGGGTTGATATCTAGGAGTGAGTGATGATGTTAGATAATCAGTGGAGGAAATGAGCCTGAAGAGGAAGAGATTAGATCATTCCAGTCTTCCTAGGTCAAGTGTTTTAGAGTTTAAGACAATTGCAATGAAAGCCATCAATTGATATTTAAGCAGAGATATGACATGATTACATTTATATAAGATATAGTCATGGATGCTTATATGTTGGTAGTTTCTTTTTGGTATTATAATTTCAACTGGTCAGTGCTGACACATAGGAAAGCTATTGATTTAGAGAAGTGTGTGTCTTCTATATTTGCAGTAATCCTAAGTTATAAAAGGTTTTAACATTTCCATTTGAATAGTCTAGGTATTTGAATATTGTAAATTTAATAAGATGATATCATCTACTTTTATAATAGTAAGAATTGGTCTTTTTTTTAATTTTCCTTATGATTACATCTAGTTTTCCCCGATCTACTGAACATTCATTTTTTTTTTCTATCACTTTTGTCTGAGTTCAGTCAGGAGAAAAAAAACATGCTATGGGTATTTCAAAGAGAAAGATAGTTAATACAGAGTATTAGATGCTAATATAATCTTTGGAAGGGTTGAATTACTGGAGACCAGGTAGACCATTTGGAGGAAATTCAGATATGTCTGTAGTCATGCAAGTTCTAACAATGGTTCCATCTGTCTACAAAAGTAAATCAAATTATTTGTTTCTCAGGAGAATGCCTCAGAAGAACACTGTGAGATATGCCAACTATTGATCTCAGCTACCTTCTGGTAACAGAATTATACATTGCTTTGGAGAAAAATTCTTGGGCTGATTTCAATCCATGTAATTTATACAGACACTAGATTTCAAATTCTGGTTCTAGAAGTGAGGATATTACCCATGTCAGGCCTCAAAAAGTTATGCATTACACTGGCCACAGTGATTGGTTGAGATTTCAGCATATTAAAAGATAAGGCCAATTAGTTCTCATCCTACAGCTTTTGCTGAAATGAATTCTTTTCTCTGGAGTTATTCCTGTAACAGAAGGTAGCTCTTAGATTGATGATGGCCATCTTGGTCCTCACATGGAAAAACTCCTTGAAAAGAAAACCAACGTAAAGAAAAACTGAACATAAAGTTGATAAGAGTAACATCTTAAAGATTTTTTTAAACAATTGATTCCAACAAGTTTTAGAACCAACTTTAGAACTGAATTTCTTACTTCGTGATAAAAACTCTCAAAAAACTGGGTATGTAAGGAACATACCTCAATACAATAAAAGCATATACGACAGACCCACAGCTCTTACAACACTGTTACGTGTATGTACCGAGTAGTGATCAAGTCAGGATATTCAGGCTATCCATCACCCAAGTACAACGCATTTTTGTCAAGTATAGTCATCCTACTCTTCTATCAAATCTTGAATTTATTCCTTTTATCTTACTGTATGTTTGTACCCTTTCATTCACTTCTCTTCATCTTTTCCCTCCCACCACTCACCTTTCTCAGTCTCTGTTATCTATTATATTTTTCCACCCTCTACTCCCATGTGTTCAATTTTTTAGCTCCCATATGTGAGAACATGCAATATTTGTCTTTTTGTGCCTGGCTTATTTCACTTAAGATAATGACCTCCGGTTCCCTTCATGTTGCCACAACTGCCATGTTTTAACTTCCTTTGTGTTTGTATCTTCTGTTTTTAGTTGTACTGAAATTACAGGGTTTTAGGGATGCTATCATTGTTTTTCCCTTACAGTGTTCTATGAATTCCTTTCCAGAGGAAGGGTGGGTACAGTTAGTATTTCTAGGGAACAGTATTTGGTGGAAATGGTAAGGGACAAGTGTTAACTCCTTCCGGCTTAGCTACTTCTCAGATTAGGGAAAAATAGTGAAGGCTAAACCTTTGAAATGATTACACGATGGACAGATGTCAAATGGAAGACTGTTGCTAAGGTATGATTCTGACATACAGCAACAATCCACTGGAAGAGGTGCAAGTAGGGGGAGATGGGGGTTTCTATCCTCCCTGTTAGCAGTGTCTTGTCTATCTCATTCTCTGTACTTTAAACCTCTGGCACTTTGTGACTCTAGCTGTTAATTTCTATCTCTGTTATTTTCTGTCTCCTGACATGTCTCCCTTCATTCTGTCACTACAACTATACCAGTGTTTTAAGGTTGAATGGTGGCTTGAGTTAATAAAACATTTTATTCTGTGGGTTTTCCATTAAAGATGATATGTTTGTAATGATTGCTGGTCCTTCAAAGGATTAATCCATTTCTACCAAATTTGGCAGAAGACCAGTTATCTTTTCTGAGTGTGACACTGGGCATGTCCTAAGGCCCAATATGGACAAGAAAATAGCCTTTGGAGGTCTAAAATATTTTAAAGGATGAGGGGAAATTAAATATGTTAATTATATGTGTATACAGTTTGTATGGATTATAATGCATATACTCATATGTATATATGTGTAAACAAAATTAAGTTATTCTAATAGATTGCTTACATTTAAAATCAATTCAATCTTTCAATTTCTTCTGCATATATTTTCTCTCAATTCTTCCATCAAAATCTATTTTCAGAAATATTGTGATATAAACATTAGCGATTCTATATTGCTTTTCAATCTTATTGGTGGAAAAGTTTTCTTTGTTTTGTCTTTACGTATATATTTTTATGCTTTCAGAGATTAATTTGAAGATAAATTTTAGAAACGAAAATAGGATGTCATGTAGAAAATGTCTTTGTTAATATAAAAATAATTTCATAGCACACATAGAATGTATATGATTACAATATTTAAAATACTGTATTTTAAAGTTGGATATATTAGAAACAAATATGAAAGAGTTTTAAGCAAAAGAAGTGATGTAGGCCGGGCGTGGTGGCTCACGCCTGTAATCCTAGCACTCTGGGAGGCCGAGGTGGGCAGATTGTTTGAGCTCAGGCGTTGGAAACCAGCCTGAGCAAGAGCAAGACCCCATCTCTACTAAAAATAGAAAGAAATTAATCAGATAACTAAAAATATATAGAAAAAATTAGCCGGGCATGGTGGCACATGCCTGTAGTCCCAGCTACTTGGGAGGCCGAGACAGAAGGATTGCTTGAGCCCAGGAGTTTGAGGTTCCTGAGAGCTAGGATGACGCCACGGCACTCTAGCCCGGGCAACACAGTGAGACTCTGTCTCAAAAAAAAAAAAAAAAAGGGAAGTGATGTAATGAACTCCACTGGCCCATTTGGGATCTTCCTGCCACTGACCCTATAGGCCATGAAGCAGTTTGTTTTTTGGCTGGATGATCCTCATTATCAAAGGAAAAGTAGTTTGCTGGACTGGAGTGGATACAGAGAAGAATGTTTCTGTGATTCATGAGGTCTGGCTCCTTCTTATAATCCCAAGTCCTATTGTAAATGTGAATGGAAGACTAGATAAGCCCAAATAGATGAGACTAACAAGGACTCTGACCTTAGAAATTGAAGTTTTGTGTCATCAAGTTGAAATTCCTGAAAAATGTAAGTGATGTGTAAGAGCAAAAGGAACATGATATGGAAATATAATCTTTATAAAATATAAAGATCAACACTGGTCTTGTAAATAATGGCTGAAACAGAACTATGGAATATTATATAATATTTTGCTTAGTACATATACAATAAATATTATAAAATATATATTATGTATGCACATTTGCATTTATATTATATACATTTTATTTTATCTTGTTTTCCCTTATTTTATAGACATTTGTTGGTAGTCATCATCTTTATGATTTAGTGTTCATGTTTCTGGTTATTGAAGTGGTTTTGGGACCAAACCAGAATGACAATAGATGTTACTCAGACACGGGAACAGAGTTGATGAATTTTGGATCTCTTTTTTTGACAAGGGGTTAGTATATTTTCATTAACAGAAGAGAAATTTATTACATTAGATGCGAACAAGTTTTTTGTTATTGCTGTTTTCACACGTGAATATATCTAAAAGTTGTGTACATCATATTGTACATTTTACCATATTGATGGTAAATAGTAAAGAAATGGATTGTACTAGAAGTTGCTATAATAGAATTTGGCAAATTTTCCCATTCTTTCTATGTTAATTTTTATATCTCAGGGGCTGGAAGATTTAAAGCTATATTGCCTATATTCTGTACTCGGATTTCGACAAGATAAGCATTTTGTTGCTGAGAAGCATTCACACGAACATTGCAATAGTGACAGTGTGGGGGTGCTCTTTCTGAGTGGTTGTGGCCAAGAGCCAGGCTGCAGCCCACATCAGTGATCACAGGGCTAGAACTCACCTTGCTCTGACTATGTGACAGTTTGGGAGTGGATGACAGCTGTGGCAGCAGAGTCACAGTGGCTGCAAAGCCTACAGTGTCTTCTGGATGTCTGGATCATCACTGTAGTGGCACTACCTTGAAACAAAGTGTCCCACGACAGGCCAGAGCTCCTATCCTCTGACCCATACATGACGCTGATGCAACCAATTTTCTGTCAATCTATTCTTAACAAAAATGAAAATCCCAGAATTTTCCATTCCCTACACTAAATTTTGCTTCACATAAACATTTTTTATGCATATACATGTATCAGTCGGTTTTGGGATGTATTTTTTATCAGAGAAAAATATTAGCATTCTAAGGCTAGGTCGATACATTTATTTTATAGGTGATGAGAAATTTAATACATATATATGCACACACATATGTGTGCATATACACACATATATATGTATATTTATGTATATTTTTTAAGTACAATTACATGGTCATAAAATGGCAGATTTTAGCATTTGGAAGTTCGCTATATCCTAAATATCACTATATAGCCACACTGTATCAAAAGTCTTATTCTATCTCAAAGTGTGGAAGTAGGAAATGGAAATCTAAAGGAAATTTGAAAACACTTTCATTATTCAACTGCTTTAATTTTGTATTAGTTAATTGTGAGCATGAAATTATTAATTGTATATTATATATGTGTATCTTATTATATATTACACACAGTATGTTAAATCACATCTCTATGACAATATTTCAGATTTTAATACCATGAAGATAAATCATATTTAATTTTAATAGATTTCCTCAACCCCAATTCAAGAATCTAATGTCAAAGCTGAACATGAGACACTGTCACAGCCTACTCGAGCTAGTCAGTGAATTTGGAGTTATCCTTGGCAGTGGCAGGTCTCTCATGGGCTGATTGGCTGTCCTGCCTGTCATTTCCATGGATGCCATTTCTTTCTTTGTACCTTGCACTTCTGAAAATGTCATATATTTTGTTTCCGAGAAAAGGAGTTATTTTTATCCTTTTCAAATTTCAACATGTTAGTGTAATTTCAAAAGACATATCCTAGAGTTATAAAATGTATTAATGGAAACCTAAATGTTTGATAGTCATTAAAATAATTTATTTGTATTTTTAAATACATATACACAAGTTATAATTTTGCAGTCGATAATTGTATTTCAACTAGGTTTATACATATACATATGTGATAGTACAATCATGTTAAAAATGCTTTATTTCAAGAGGAAGCACTTGAAGCATTTTTGTGTATCCTTTTAAGACATTTCTTCTGACAAGGTGAGTCAGTCAGTCACTGTGTTGAGCACAGTGTGACAATTAGGAAATTTGAGTTCATTGAATCTTCATAATGGGAGCTTTCACAATTTAGCGCAAAGGATGGTATAAAAAGGTAACTTTTTGATGATATTCCATCTGTTAAAACTATTTTTTCCCAAAGCTACTCAAAACAAACATCTACGGTAGATTTAGAACTTACATAAGTTTGTTATTTTGTGCTCATGTTGGTGGACGAGATGTAGGAAATCCATACATTTTGTGTGTGTGTGTGTGTGTGTGTATATATATATTTGCATATATTGACGTGCTTTATTAACAAATTAAAATCAATTAGAAATTACTTGAAGGAGAAACAATGTAATTAACTATTCTTAATCTTGAAATAAAGAATCACATTTATATAAATCCAAGCCATTAGGAAAAGTTGAAGATGCTTACTTAAAACATGACTTCTCATAGAAAATATTAAGTTCCAACTATATGCTAAAATAATGTAGCAAAGAATGTGTGGTCTTAATTTTCATATACTAATTTTAGTGACAAATTTTTTCATACATTTATATTTCAACATGACATCTTGAGTAGAGAATTTGGAGTTACTGAATACTGATTCTGTATTTCCTCAATGCGGTTAAGCTGGAAGCAGCTCCCACTTTGTTGGCTGGTTAAATTTATATAACTCAAAAAGGTATACTTTCATATCTCTATTATGCAAATCCGGGAAACTTGCTAAGACCCCTCTGCTTCTGTAGGTATCATTCCATAT
>CAUYSK010111508.1:0-22790 GCA_963575035.1 Avahi laniger
TTTTTTTTTTTTTCTTTTGCTACTCATGCTTTGGATGTCATATCCAAGAAACAACCATCTAATCTAGGGTCATGTAGATTTATATCCATGTTTTCTTCTAAGCTTTTTATAGTTCATGCTCTTATATCTAGGTCTTTGATCCATTTTGAGCTATTTTTTTGTACAGTAGTCCTCACTTACCCGTGGAGGAATATGTTCCAAGACCCTCAGTGGATGCTTGAAACCTCGAGTAATACTGAACTCAATTCCCATCAATCAGAACATGTTTATGTTCATGTCTTCTACCCACAAATGTAATGCCTTTTCCATCTTAACTGAGCACGCATACACTGAAGCTGTAACTTTTTCAGTCTGAGCTATGACAGCAAAACTAGCACGACTTTCTCTTTCCCCCTTCACAATTTCATGGATAGAAGATTCATTCTCGTAGATCTTAGCAACCTGCATATGATTTTTTAATTCTTTATTAAGTCAAGAACTTTCACTTTTTCACTTAAAAGTAGTACTTGATGGCTTCTCTTTGGCACATCTGAATTACCAGCATAACTACTTTTGGCCTTTGGGGCCATTATTCAGTAAAATAAAAGTTACTTGAAAATAGCACTGTGATACCACAATAATTGATCAGATAACTTGAGATAGTTACTTAGTAACTAATGGGCAGGTGGCAAAGACAGTGTGAATCCACTGGACAAAGGGATGATCACATCTGTCTGGAGCAAGATGCAGTGAGATTTCATCATGGTAGTCAGAATGGCATGCAATTTAAAACTGACGAATTGTTTCTTTTTGGAATTTTCCATTTAATAGTTTCGGGCTGTGGTGATCCGTGGGTAACTGAAACCTCAGATGGGGGAACTACTGCATAGGAGTATCCAATTTTGCATGTGGCTATCCAGTCATCCCAGCACTATTTGTTGAAAAGTCTACTCTTTCACCATTGAATGGTCTTGGTACTTTTGTTGACATCACTTGACCTTAGATGTGTATTTCTGGACTCTCCATTCTATCCGTTGATTTATAAGGCTATTCTTATATATATGCCAGCATCATACTGTATTGATTACTGTAGCTTTGCAGCAATTTTTCACGTGTGATTTGTTTTTTATTTTAGTAAAATATATAAAACATAAAATTTACCATTTTAACTCTTTTTAACTGTTCATGTGTAAGTTTCAAAATGGGATAATGGAACTTTCCACTTTGTTCTTTTTTCAAGATTGTTTTTGCTGGCCAGGCACCGTGGCTCATGCCTGTAATCTTAGCACGCTGGGAGGCCAAGCTGGGAGGATTCCTTGAGGTCAGGAGTTCAAGACCAGCCTAAGCAAGAGCAAGGCCCCATCTCTACCAAAAATAAAAAAATTAGCCAGGAGTGGTTGTAGGCACCTGTAGTCCCAGCTACTTGGGAGGCTGAAGCAGGAGGATCACTTTATTAAGGTTTTATTTTGATTACCCTATTTACATTTTTAGAAATTCTATGCAGTTCCATTTCAAATCTATTTAGTTATTTTTGAGTGTATCTTGCTCTATTATTCATATTTTCGATCTATACGTATTTCTTTAAACATATAAAACATACTATATTCTTCTCCAATAATTCTAACATCTGAAGTCTTTTCAGATTTTATTTGTTATCTACTATTTCCATTGGTATTTATGCATGAAACCTGGCTTCGCTCTACCTTATTTACTTTACTCTGAGTTGTTTCACATTCCTCTAGCTTTTATTTAAGGCCAGATTTGGAGGTGGTTTCCTCAAGAAATTGTTGTGTTTCTTCCTGGAGCTTCTGGGCACTACTGATCTGGGACCACTGTAAAGTATATCCTCAGCTTAAAGCTTTTTTCAATCTATCCAGGTAGCATGGATTCAGGCTGCAAGTCCACAGGAAGGCTAGCCTTTGGCTATTAATTCTCAAAGGAAAATTCTTTTCCTCCACCCAGTGCCAGGATTTGTGGAAAGTAATTTCCTTTGTTGTCCTCTTGGGAGTTGGGGAGGGAGGGTCAAACAGGGTTAATTTTAGTTCATCTTCATACTGAAGTTATAGTCCTTTGGGGGTGTGTATGTCAATTTAATGTGCACATGTGTGTTTTATATGAGGTTTTCATCTTGGTAAGGTCATAGATTTCATCTCTTGTCACCTATGAGGCCAATAAAAATTTCAGTTAAATGTAACCCTGATCTTGTAAACGCCCTCAAAGCAAAAGTTGGTTTTAATGCTCATTTATCTCTCTTCTCTCTGGATTGCTACTTTCATTTAGCTTTTGGTTTCTGAGAATTCTTTATTCTCCCCACAATTTACTGAGGTCCTTAAAGACTAATATTTTGCAAACACTGTTATTGGTTTTTAAAGGGAAAGGCAGCAAGGTAACATATCTATTGCACTGCTAAAACAGAAGTCCTAGTACCTCACTTCTACCCTATATATTCCTAAAGTCACGAGGATTACGGTGAAATGACAAATGAAGTAGAAGGTCACAGATGTAAAGGTTTTGAACCCCATCAAGCATTTGGGGTAAGTTCAAATTCAGTTCTTGAGAAAACTATGTCTCTCCTTTTATAAATGTTTATGGAAGATCTGACTGCAGCTCTGTCACTAAGTGGCTTTATGACAAATCTTGGGGATTGAATCTCCAAGATTAATCTGGCCATGCCCTTTTATAGTGAAATTGTGGCAGAAATTTAGATGAATCACCTAAAGTTAATGCACTTTTCATTATGAAGAAGCAGCTCTTTCATTCAGAGCTTTCACTGAAAACTGCATGAGGCACAGTTTTGATGCTGAGATGTGCTGATATAACTAAGCAGGATATTGCAATAATTTTTTATGGTACCTGTTTTCTGGCCTAGAAAATGACCAGGGAACACTAAATCCCTAGGATGACCAAATTGCTTGGGTGACAATGGCTTTTATACTCTGACCTAGAAAGAAGAAATCTATAAATAAGGTCCAAGACAAAATATCAGGCATCTGGGGCCAGTTCAAATTCAGTTTTTGATAAACTATATCTCTCTTTTATAAATGTTTATGGAAGACCTAACTACAGAAATTATTTATATAAAATACAGAACTCTTAAGAAATTTTTTCCCCTCTCTATTTTAAGATGGGGGTCTTGCTAGGTTGCCCAGGCTAGTGTTGAACTCCTGGGCTCAAATGATCCTCCTGCCTTGGCCTCTGGAGTAGCTGGGACTATAGGTGCACACTATTACACCTGGCTTAAGAGATCATTTCCCTGAAACCCTCACTACTTTATACAAATGGTAGCATTCTATAGACAGTACTATTACCTTAGAACACTATCAACATTGGTATACAAATACAAGTCATTCTGGTATACAAAGAACTAAATCTTGTTTTCTTTTTTTAAAGACTGCATGACATTTTATTCTTTTGATAAAGTCCTTCAAATAAGCAATGTGTTATTACTTACTTATCAAACATCGTGTCTTTGCCAATTTGACAAGTGCAAGTTAATAGTAACAGAGTATTTTTTAATTTGTGGTTTTCTATGTATGAGAATGATCATTTTTCCATATGTTTAAGACCCATTTGTATTTCCTGAATGGATCATACATTTATATTCTTTGCCCATTTTTCTATTAAGATTTTCATTTTTTTCCTTATTAATGTTTAGAGGCTATGTGCAAATGAGTATATAGAAATTAGTCCTTTGGGATACAAATTTATGTTCTCATTTTGCTTTTGGTATTTTTTTTTTCCCAGCAGTTCTTCATTTTTATGTAACATATTTTTCAATCTTTTATTTTATGGCTTCTGGATTTGCAGTATAGTTAGTCATTTTAGTTAGAAATTTCCTATGGTTTCTTCAAGTATTCTTAGTTTGATTTGTTACATTTATATCTGATTCATTTGGACTTTACTCTGGTGAAAGGTAAAAGGTATAGATCCAACTTTATTACTCTTAAATGGCTACCTATTATTCCAGCAGCAATTTACTGAATACTCCATCTCTCTATCATTGATTTGAGAGGACACCTTTGCCATACACGAAATTTCTCTATGTATTTGTGTCTATTTTTGTACTTTCTATTGTTTTGCCAATTTATATATTTATGCTCTGGCTCATTATTGAGAATTTATATTTTAATATCTTTTAGGGCTAGTACTCTTATTTCACTCCTTCTCCAAGTTTTCCTGGCTATTCTTGCTTCTTTATTTTTTCATTTGAACTCTGTGACTGTGTTAAAACACATACCTTTCCATTTATTCAAATCTGTTTTTAAAAAGAACAGCTCTTGGGTAAGTGAATAATGTGTTCAACTTTTACTGTTCACTGGAATATGCCAATCACCAAATTATTGCTTCTCAATTTCACCTTTAGTACCTGCTCAGTGATAATGGAATCTTGGGTCCTTTAAGCACTTCTCCTCTACAGTGAGTTCGATGCTAAGCTTTGTCAGTAGAAGGTGCTGGAAGAACAATGCAGGAAGGAGATAGGGAGCTTCTCTTCCTGGTTTGGTGAGGTTTTTTTTTTTTGTAATTGAGACAGGGTCTCTGTTACTCAGACTAGAGTGCAGCGGTGTCATCATAGCTCACTGTAGCCTCAAACTCCTGGGATTAAGCAATCCTCCTGCCTCAGCCTTCCAAGTAGCTGGGTCTACAGGTGCACACTACTGTGCCCAGCTAATTTTTCAATTTTTTGTAGAGATGGGGTCTTACTATGCTGTCCAGGCTGTTCTTAAACTCCTGGCCTCAAGCAATCCTCCTGTCTCAATCTCCCAAAGTGCTAGGATTACAGGTGTGAGCTACATCACAGAGCCTAGGTGAGCTTTGGTTCTTGCTCCAGCTGCATGGTCCATGTGTATATGTAGGGGTGTCAGGAGCAGGGCATCTGGAGGGGCTCTGCCCTAGCTGTGTGGCTAGAACACGTAGTCTCTCAGTGACCTTGCGGTCTTAGCATGGTGACCACCTTGCTGCAGGCTTCCCAACACAGGTAGGGTACCTCAGGCCTTACATCCTCAGTGGCACCCTGACTTCCTGAGGTTTGTTTTCCGTGGCCCTCCTGAAGCAAATATCACATGCTCTAGGACTTGCACCACAGTAGTGCCCCAACATGCTCCACATGTCTGCCCACCAGCCTTAGCTTGTCTGTGCTCCAGAAGGTTGCTGTTCTTTCCTGCTTGCGGAGCTCTGGCCTCTGCATCACAACCATCCAATGGGCAGCAACCATACCTTCTCCAACCAAGTCTCAAGTCCAACCTTGGGGAGGTGGTGCCCCTTCCAAGTTTGTCCTTCCTTTGGTACTCACCCTCAGCCATAGTGTATTTAGCAGCATTCTTTTTACATGTATGGCTACTCTCCTATCATAGTTTAACATTTTATATTAAACTTCTGCTCTTTAAAATACTGTGTGGTTTCTGTCTCCTGACTGGACACAAACGGAAATATGATACTACAGTAAAAACCCAGAAAGCTACATTATGTTGCTATTATATACGCTAGACCAGTGGTGTTTACACTAGTGTACCAAAGACTTTCCACAGAGTATACAAGAACCTAGCTTTAGGGGAATCTATCTCTCAATCTTTAATTTCTAAAAGTGATACATCTGAGAAGTTTCCTGAACGCTCTTGCAAGTTTCTCCATTCCCACAAATTCAGTCCCTATCCATCCTGAATTCTACCTTTATGTATGAATCAAATCACCGATCTTGCTAAGCCCTCTTCAGTGATTAATGGAATTACTGTAAATCTATCTTGGACTTGTTTTTACCCATCTTACACACAGTTCCATTAAAAGAAAAGAGTGGTTTTGGAAATAGGGTTTTTGGGCCAGCATTAGGATATTCTGATTTCAGGTACCTTGTGAAAAGGGTTGTCAGAGTAACTTTGTGTCATTCACCCTGATTATCATCAAATAATACTTAAGAAAGAGACCCTAATTAGGAAAGAGAGCTTCAAACACTACAAATAGCTTGTTCATGTATTTAACTGTATACAATTTTTTAAAGCTATTTTCAAGTCTCATTATTAACAGTATGCCATCAATTAAAAAGAAAAGTTCCACTTTCCTGCAGACTGTGTGTAGCATGAAAAAAAAAGTTCCACTCAACACTTGATTTAAATATATATATATATGAAATATATGTAACAAATGTTTATACTCCCATTAACAACAAAAAATTCTACAATGAGCTGCCATGCCAATTGGTTTGTTGCAATACACGTTTCTCCTATATTAAAGATGGAAGCAATAATGAGACTCATATAAATTAATAGATTCTGTTCTGATTTTTTATATGATTCTTAATCATTAAAAGTCTGATAACAGAGTTTGATTCATGTATGTATACACTTACTAAAGGAATATCATTGTATTCTACCTATTCCTCACTTCATAACTTACCATTTCAATTATATATAATTTATTCTAAATTCAGTAATGAGAAATAGTATTACCATGCTGTTTTTATAATGTACAGGTTGAGCATCCATAATTCAAAAATCCAAAATTTGAAATGCTCCAAAATTTGAAATTTTTTGAGTGCCAACATGATGCTCAAAGGTCATGCTCATTGGAGCATTTGGGATTTTGGATTTTTAGATGAGGATGCTCGACTGGTGAGTATAATACAAATATTCCAAAATCTGAAAAAATTCAATGTCTGAAAATCTTGTGTTCCCAAGCATTTTGGATAAGGGATACTCAATCTGTATCATTAAAATGGATAAATTATATTACTTATACATAATTTTGACTTTATGGCTTTTAGAAATCTACCTTACAAGATGTACTCCATAATTTATTTCTCAGTGCTTTGTATCATTTTCTTAGAAGTGTAAATTAACACATATTATTTGAATTGCAAAACAGAAAAGTTAGGAAGTAACTTTTGGTTGACGGGTTTGAATAATAAATTGATTTTGCCAATTAAATGCACTAAAATCTGCAACTTCAAGTTTTGTGTTTTTTTTTTTTTTTTTTTTTTTCACAAAATTACATTTTGGCCAGGCAAGGTGGCTCATGCCTATAATCCTATCACTTTGGGAGGCCAAGGCGGGAGGATTGCTTGAGGCCAAGAGTTCAAGACCAGCCTGAGCAAGAGTGAGACCACGTCTCCACAAAAAAAAAAAAAAAATAGAAAAATTAGCTGGGCATGGTGGTGTGTGTCTGTAGTCCCAGCTACTTTGGAGGCTGAGGCAGGAGGATTGCTTGAGCCCAGGAGTTTGAGGTTGCAGTGAGCTATGATGACGCCACTGCACTCTAGTCTGGGCAACAGAGTGAGACCCTGTCTCAGGGGAAAAAAAAAAAAAAGTACATTTGAATAAAAGCATTTTATCAAAAGATACCATAGGTTTAGGTAAAGATTTATTAACAAATCTTATCTTTTCCAATCCCCTTTCAGTAAATTGGATTGAATATGGTAACTCTAAGTGCAAGAGTAACTACAGTATCAGGCATTTGATACTTACTGGAACTTTTTGGTGTCCTTCCCAGACAGTAATTGCCTCCAATGCTTGAGTTATAGAACCTTTGTGATTCACTGCTTTTCAATTCTTTGCTTTCATTAAATATAATGAAAACATATAACTTGAAAGCTGAAAGAATTGAATGACTTTACTATATTAAAACTCTTTCCTCTCTAGACTATTTATTTATATAAACAAGGTTCTTCAGACATACAAATGCAAGATAAAATACAACTGATATTGAATCCTACTTCATTCTAATAATAAGTACTATTCAAATCTAAGATATCTGAAATTATTTTAAAAATTTCTCTTGAAAAGACATACGATAAGGGTGACTAAGAAAAGATGTGTAAAATAAAAATACAATGTATTAAAATAAAAATCACAGGGGAGAAGTGGACCAACAATCATCACTATAATTAATGGTTAACTGTTTATTGCATTTGTGTGAACTATTATTACATTATAGTGTGAAGCACTATAAAAGATACAGTATAGACTTTTTTCTCAAATATTGTCTTAAGTGTTGGGGATTCTTATTCATATTTTACACATAAGTTCCTGAACCTCAGGAAGGTTAAATAACTTGCCTTGGGTTACTTAAGAGACGCTGTAAGGCTTCCACAGTTGCTGATAAGAAATGAAGGTGTGAAATCAATCACGAGAAAATAGAAGTCTGGAGAACTTTATAAAAAAATTAAACTCAAGACATTTAGGTCCTTTCCCAGTTTAGTGTACAGTTTAGTGTTGGGAGCTTGGGCTCTGGAGGTGGGTAAGACCTGTGACAGACAGAAACCATGTGTGCCAGGATTGACACAAGGACCTAACACGGGTTTCTAAACCACTGAGTCTCAATATCCTTACCTAAACGTGGGATGACAACAGCACTCACCTCCCAGCGTCATTGGAGCATGAACTGAGATTGTGTTTGCAAAGGGAAAGTACGACATCTGGCACAAAAAGCGTAATCTAAATTATTATGAATGCATTAAAATATCCGTACACACCAATATCCAGCCACATTACTAATTAATTCTTTACGATAAATTCCTAGAAGTATAATAAATGACTCAAGAGTATAAGACCACTTAAAGGGTAATTATATTCTGTCAAACAATTCTTCAAAAAAAGTGAACCTAGTTTGCATTAGAGAAGAAGCTCACCTTTTGGGTCGAGGAAGGCCCATGGGAGTAAGATTAGGATCTGGCCTAGGAATAGTTTTCCGGATGCGAATCTGTGAGACTTTCTTTGGCCTCTTCTCTGGCTCAGCCTATTTTTAAGGGTTAACAAGAAAGATGGTCAAATTGTGAGACATTTTGTTTGGGTTTTTTTTCTTTTTTGAGACAGGGTCTCGCCTTGTTACCCAGGTTGGTCTCAAATTCCTAGGCTCAAACGATCTTCCCATCTCAGCCTCCCAAGACTGCAGGCGCACACCGCTGTGCCTGGCATATCGTAAGACATTTCAAGTATATAAAGTCCCCTTTCTTGACATTCAAGACATCGCTTCCTCAGTTTACAGGTGATTCTAATAAGTAGTTTATAACAAAGCTTCCACTCGTACACCTGCTGTGTTTTCAGCAACTACCCCCTTCGTATTATTAGAACAGAATTGTACATTCAGTTTAGATATTGAGATTATTGGTATGAGAGTCTGTAACTGTTGGAGACAGCAGATGTTGCAAAACTAAAAAACATCATTCACTCGTCTTTGATTATCCAGTCGGTACCTATCATGTGGTAGGAGTCGATGATGGCCACCTCCAATGTCCTGTCACCTGACCCCATCAGCACTTTACATTTACCTCTTTCTGCTCTGGAGGGCTGCTCTGTGGGCAGGGACATGCTACTGTGACACCATCCAGCTCATCAAATCCAGGAACTTGGAACTCAGAGGCTGAAAGCAGGAGCTTGCTGACAGCTGATTCTGCTACCAAGACAGACTTTGGTACCAAGGCAGGGAATGAAGGCTCTAACCTAGCACCACGCAGAGAAAGACAGAAGAAAAATGTGAAAAGCGTTTCCACTTCTTAATATTCAGACCAGAGCTGAAGCCTTTCCTTCTTTCCAGGAATGGTTATCACTAGCTAATCTGTTTTCTAATCACTTTTGGACATAACCTGTGCCTACATCCGTAAACAATTATAAGAATGTGGTTGATCCATTTCATTGGTATGGAGTTTTATAAGAAAAAAATGTAAAAAGGAACAGACTTTTTTGGGGGAAGAAGACATTTAGTGAACTGAACAAATGAATAGTGCTCAGATGAAATTAACCCTATCCAGAGGCTGAAGCTGGCTAAATAACAGACATGAAAAAGCTTGAGAGGCAACTTCTGGTACAATAAGCTGGCGAGTCATTTTCACCTTAAAATAAATAAATAAATAAATGGCATTGATTACACATCCCTAGTTGCTACTTGTAACAGAACACATTTGAATCTCAGAGTTGTTTAATCTGAGAGATGTAGATCAGGTTTACAAGGATAAGAGGTCACAGTCATGCCATGCCTGATCCATGCCCCCCCTACACACATGCAAGTGCATTTTCAGATCTCTCTCTCTCTCTCTCACACTCACTCACACACACACACACACACACACCCCTCAAGCTCTCCTGTGCTTACCTCATCTGACTGCCGCTGGTATTATATGCAGCTTCCACACCTGGAAGAGGCACGTACGGTAACATGGTGTGGCTGAAGTGAAGTAAAAGTACAAAATCAACAGGTCAGGGCAGGTAGGGACAACAGGAAAGGTTCTGATGCCACTGGGGGTGTTAGCACATGATACTCAATTAGAGCCCCAGGAAGACAAGACATGTCAGTTACTTTGCATCCAACCAAGAGAATTACATTTATGTGCCCATCACTGGAATTGGGGGCAGGCTGAGAGGAAGATTATTTTCTAACATAAATGGAAAGAAGGTAGAGAATGAAATAAAGAGGACAGTAAGGAAGGGAGGGAAACAAGAATGACTTTGAACTTCTCCTCCTAATCAAGTTTTTGAGCATATAAAGATTTTTAAAAAAATAATTTAAAGATAAAAAACATTATACTACTCAGCTCTGTATTAATTCTATAATAATAATAAAAGCTGCTAGTTTCTATAACCTTACAAAAAATAAGAAATCTATTCTTTAAAGCGAATTGCACACAAAACATGGCTACACAGAAGAAAACTGTTAAGAGTTAATTCCTTTATAATTAAGTGTTATTTTTCTAGATGAAAAAACAGTATTAATCACTTCTAGGTATAAACACATGAATAGGTGACGTTGGAGAGCTTTTTATGCCTCTCAAAGTAAAACCTACGGTTATCAGAACTTATTGTTAATAACATTAGTGTCACCAAAGTTGGTATACAAGCCCTCACTGCTAAATTTGACTGGCAAAAAAATAAAAATAAAGTAAAACCTGCATCACTTTCTACCGAATTTAGAACACAGTACAAGTTTAATAAGTAAGACATTTGTGTGATGACCATACAATTTATCTCCTCTCAGAAGTAAGAAAAATTTGTTTAACTGCTAAGAAAACCCAGATAACTCAGGTTTCTAGAATATGTTTAATGCCAACTTGGGTTTCTCCAAGGAGCACCAATAAAAGGAATGAGAGGTCAGGGCGCGGTGGCTCATGCCTGTAATCCTAGCACTCTGGGAGGCCGAGGCAGGAGGATTGTTTGAGCTCAGGAGTTCGAAACCAGCCTGAGCAAGAGCGAGGCCCCGTCTCTACTAAAAAATAGAAAGAAATTAGCTGGACAACTAAAAATATATAGAAAAAATTAGCCAGGCATGGTAACACATGCCTGTAGTCCCAGCTACTTGGGAGGCTGAGGCAGTAGGATAGCTTGAGCCCAGGAGTCTGAGGTTGCTGTGAGCTAGGCTAACGCCATGGCACTCACTCTAGCCAGGGCAACAGAGAGAGACTCTGTCTCAAAAAAAGAAAAAAAAAAAAAAAAAAAAAAAAGGAATGAGAGGCAGAATAGAACACTGGCAAAGCAGCTGACTGAATCAGGGACAGGAGCCCTGGGTTCTAGTTCTAACTCAGTTGAAACCCTAACCAACTCATGATCTGGCTTAGGAAAAAATGTTTATGTGCCTCTGGAAGTTTACATATGGCTGAGTTTTATAGCTGAGAAGCTACAGTCTCAGCATCTATAAAAAAGCCAAAATAGATGTCTGTCCAACCTGTATTTTTTTTTAAAGTTTATTGACAACATCCCTGTCCGTAATTAGAGGGACTTTTATTTTATTTTTTTGAGAGGGGGTCTTGCTCTGTCATCTGGGCTAGAGTACAGTGGCATCATCATAGCTCACTGCAACCTCAAACTCCTGGGTTCAAGTGATCCTCCTGCCTCAGCCTCCCGAGTAGCTGGGAGAGTACAGGCATGTGCCACCATGCCCGGCTGATTTTTCTTTTTTTTTGTAAAATAGCCTGGGTCTTGCGCTCCTGGCCTCAAGCAATCTTTCTGCCTGTAAAGCACTGGGATTACAGGTGTGAGCCACTGCGTCCCATCCAACCTGTATTATAGAGTGCTGAGGAACAAAATTCTATGGAAACTAAGAAAAATCTTTGTTAAGTCTTGTTTTCTGCGGCTACCCGATTTATCTTGCATTTCTAAGTGTGTTTAGAAAAACAGCAACCTTCTAAACTCTAAGCCCAGGCACATGATGTTAAGGCGCTTTTAGAGCCAATGAGAAGAAAAAGTCTCTACAAACATCACCTCACTTCCAGCTTCCACTTGAATTTAAATAAAATAAAATAAAAGCCAGACATAGGAAATAAGGGATAGAGAGAAAATATTCTACATCAAGAAACAAAAAAGTCAGGTGGGAAAGAGTTCTGGAAGAGGAAAAAGGGCCAAAGGATCATACTTTCACAGGGTGCAGTATGTACCCTCTACACTAAATTCAGGAATAAATATAGTTTAAAGAAAGTAGCACAATTTAAAGTGTGTACCATAGATACACAGCAGAGCAATCATGAGACTTTAGAGGCATACCGACAAACTAGACAATAAAAGCAGTATACCATTATTTTAAACAATTTGATTCATTCTAACGTATTTTTATGGCTACCTCATAAGAAGTGAATATTTTTCTATTTAACTATAGGATGAGTACTTATAATAGTAATTCGTCTTTCAATTTCAATCAGCAGTGTTCAGCTTCTGGAGTGTTTTTTCTGGAACCCTTTTATTTATTCAGTTTTCTGCTAAGATGTGCAGAGCACTGCACAATATGCACCAGCAGCTTTTCAATGACCCACAATGATTCTGAGCCAGGCTCAGCAGCGTGCATCTATAATCCCAGTTACTCAGGAGGCTGAGCCAGGAGGATTGCTAGAGTCCAAGAGTTCGAGGGCAATATAGTGAGACCCGGTTTCAAAAAAAAAAAGAATAATGATTCTCATTAGAGACTGCACAGAGACACACAAAGAACAAAGTATCTCCTAGGCTATTTGGAATATTAAGGCTTTTTCACTGTTGCTGTTGTTTAATTTTTCAACTATAGCAATGGTAAGGGCAAGTTAAAGTTTCCTACTGGGCGTGGTCGTTCATATGTATAACCCCAACACTTTGGGAGGCCAAGGCAGGAAGATCGCTTGAGATCAGCCTGGGCAACAAAGTGAGACCCTGTCTCTAAAAAAAATAAATAAAAATAAAAAGTTTCTGTTTATTCAAAGAATCACAAATAGGAGGATTTCTCTATTATGTTTATAGCAGCTCTTTAGGGATTCTTAAGATGAGTAGTTTAACTCTCAAATTCTTTTTCTTCTCCTATTTTCAATTAGAAGGTATAATGATATTGATGAAATTATTTTTAAGTATTCTCATGGTCAAACCACAAGAATTCCTTCCCAGTTCACTTTAAATTCTATAAATCCTTAAACTAAAAAAATTTGAAGCCTCCACACTGCAGAAAGAAATGTAGAGGTTCATGAACGAGACTTGGTGATACCTACATAATTTATTCATATGTTAAAAAGTATTTATCCTATATTCTCTACACAGCAAACACTGAGTCAGGTGGCTGTATAATGCTTTGTGAATAAGACATAGTTACAAGTGATTATCTGCCCCTATTTATAGTCTTCTACTTGTAATGAGTGTTTGTTCTCTGCAAGGTGGGGGGCAAGAGGAGAAAAGAAGATTCAAAAGACTTGATAGTTTAAAGAATAAAATGTACAGAAAAAAGGAATGGTGCAATACAGGAGTGGATTCCACAGGAGACTCGGGGGGATGTCTATACTTAAGATTTATTATTGCATTTTCTTAGCAGAGATTTGGCAAGATAAACAGAAAATGCAGATACAAAGAGGACTCCAAATAGCCTTGCGTTTCTAGTAGAGCCCCTCTTTTCTCCCCACTGGCAGGAAGCAAACATGGGATATTTACAAACAATGGGACAGATTTTACCTGCTCATGATGCCCAGAGTTGGCTGCCGCTTGCTGTGAGTGGAATGAAGAGCGGAGATTTCGAAGGAGCAGGCAGAAGGCCCATGCTGACTCCAAATGGACAGCACTCTGCCCACTGAGTAGGGCAGAGAACAGAAGACCTTGTCTGTTATGGAGGCTGGAGACCTCAACCCTTTCAAGCCCTGTATAAACTGGGTCATGAAGAGCCTCTGCATGGTAGGCATGTGACTGGAGAAGCTCCGTTTTTTTGTCCAGATTCGGTAACATCCTGGGGAACAAAGTGCTAGAAGTGTGTGAAGGCCAAGGACAGAGCAGTCTGCTCTGGTCTGGACTATGGCAGTGCCTCCATAGTCTTGGAGAGGAGCTGGAGGCTGTGCAGGAGCCTGAGTGTGTGCCTGACTATGGAGGCCAGTGTCTTCCCTGAATGTGGCCATCCTAGGGCAATCGTGGGACAAGAAGAAAGAAAAGGTCCACTTGGGAGGCTGTGACGGGCACTGGGGAGCCTCTCCTAAGGCAAGCCTTGCTGGAGCACAGTGCTCAGGAAAAGTCCTTGAAGACTCAGTCATGCAATCTGAGCCTGATTTCGCATGAAAGGATACTGGGAAGATTTCGGAACCAAACAGCAGCGATGGCAACTTGTTGCTCAAATCTATGAAGCTCATTTTGATGGCTTCGAGAGAATAAAGTGCCAAGGGCTTACTGTTAGGCCTCTTATCCCATCCACTAGCTGCCAAATATGGATTCAGCTGTAGTGTGTTGTATGAAAATCCATCCAGGAGCCGTTTATATCTGAGGCGCTTGTAGGTTTTAGCCACTGGAAGAAGTTCAGAGGAACACCGCCGATATCTCAGTTTCTCGGTGGTCTTTGCGGCTGGGGCCAGTTTGGAGGCAAGGATGGACAGCTTGTTTAGTAAGGCTGATTCTTTGGTAGGCTTCCTAAAATTCAGGCTCCTCAAGGGATGGCATGGTGTAGCCTTCTGCTTTGGTATGTGGCTAATTAAGCTCCTGGCAGGTGGCGTTTTGGGTTCCAATCGTGTAGATGCAGACACAGCACTTGAACTAAGCAGTCTGTGTGCTTTTGTGGGGATGGGATCAGAGGAACTCTTTAAAAAGGCAGAACTTCTGATTTTGCTTATTTTCCTCCCCACACTGACTTGCTCCTGACACAAAACTTTCTTACATGTCCGATGGGGCTGCTTCTTTAAAAGAAGTACTTTTTTCTTTGCAAAGGCACCATGTATCTGATCACACCCAGCAGTGTTGGCGTCTTGTGCTTTCCTGGGGGCACCAGGAAGACAAGGACCTGTGCATGATTCAATGTCCTTCTTTAAAGGATGACATAAGTTTTCTTCCTTTTGGTTTTCCAACTTCTGAATAACTGCAGCAATGTCCCCCTTGGCCAGCTTTGCTAGGGTGATTTCTTTCATCATGGTGGAATCATCTTTGTCATCAACCTTAGGTTGGTTCTTGTTTTGGGTATCGTCTAACAACATGTTGGAGGATATACATTGTTCCGATATTGTATGTGCTTTTCGATGTATATATTCCTCTTTCTTCTGCAACATGTAGTCCAAAACCCTCTGGTTTTGGTGTTTTCCAGAAACACCAAGCATCCTTTGGCATTTAAAGTGGGTCTGAGAAATCTTGCTCACATTATCACTAGCATTATCTCCTCTGATAATCATCTCTTCAGATTCCTCCCCAACAGTTAAGTGACCCAGTGGTCCCCTCTGATGTTCTTCAGTTTCTTCTCCTGTCACTTTAGGTACCATTTCCATTGTCAAAGGCAAATGTCTATATGTGGCATTCTCACAAGGATGACAAGCTTTGCAGGCATTCTTTTCCACACTGACATATATGCTGCCTTCTCCACCAAAATTATTCATATCTCTTGATATTCCTTCCTTCATCTCAGGCAGGACCATGCAGTCCTTTACATTTTCACAAAGCATTTCATCGAATCTCGGTTTAAAAAGAGTTTTCAGGTCAGTTTCTTCACTATTAATATTAGTTTCTGAATTTTCTTGAGAAGACAGACACAAAGGCATTATCTCAACAGATTCCAGGCTCCCTAGGGAAAGAGGGTTCTCATCTTGGCATCTAGAAGATGTCGGCTCTTTCAAGGAAATTTCAATGGTATTTTCTTTGCAGAATTCAGAATCTATTTCTAGTCTTGATCCTTCAGTCATTTCTTGTGTTTCTCTCAGAGATGCTCCTTTACTTTGCTGTTCATGAAGATTATAATTTAAAGACACATTTACTCTATCCAATATTCTTGTATTTGGTTCATGATCTGAAACAGACTCTATCTCCTGGGCACAAGACTCTGGACAGTTTTCCATTTCACAGTCTTTTAAAGATCTATATGCTTTCTCTTCACATGATTTTTTTATTTCAAGAGATCCCACTGTAGAATCAGTAGCATCTGGGAAATCTGAGTCCTGGTCAGTCATTCCTACAAATGCAGCATTCAGTTCTCCTCTCTGAGACAAGGTACTCCTTGAGGTTTCCTGAAATGCCAGTCCACCTTGCCTTCTACCACTATCAAGTGTACTAGTTGCTTTCATGTCCAGCACGCCTTCTGTAGGCTTATTACTACAGTCTGTGTTGATGGTAGCTACCATACCATCTGTGGACTCTTTACAACCAGAAATATTTTCACAGTCTCCTTTCAAATCATCTTTCTTTGGTCTACCACAAGACTGTGGGTTATTACTGCCTGAAATGACCAGCAGATTCTTCTGTTGGTGGCGTACCTCCCTGTTAGGCTCTGTGACAGTCTCTCTCTGGTCACCACCCAGTGTCTCCTTAGCTGGTTTATCTTCATTTCTGCATTCGTCAGGTCTGTTTTGATTACTCTGGCAGTCAAGGACTTCATCTGCCTGATCAAGAGTTTCCACTGCTTTGTTCATGTTTTTAAGGTTGGAGAAGGTAACAGTAGGAGACTGGTCCAACAATATTTCAGGACTTGGAATGTTTACAGATTGGTGTAGTTCTTGCGTGGCACAATCAGAGATGTTATACTTACAAAATACAGTCTCTTTGGATACACCCTGTTTCATTCTTTCTAATCTTTCCTCACTGGGTTTGATGTGACTTGCGGTAAGAACAGTTTTGTTTGAAATTCCACTATTTAACGTGCTTGCTGTCATCTCATTTCTGATCTCATCTCCTGGAAGGCTGCCTTTAGGTTCTCTCCCATCAGGTTCACTTGCCTCTGATGTGTAACTCACTTTATGGCTGCTACCTTCCACATAGTCTTCTGTTCCTTGGGAGCAGTTAGTCCTGTGTTGAACTGCATTTTCACATTTTGTTATCAAAGAGTTATCAACTTTCAGGCTGATTCTGCTGGATTCAAAAGCAGCACAAGCAGAATACATGTTCTCTTCTGGTGCATTTTTTCCTACACAATGACAGCTAGACATATCCTGAGATTGAGCATTGTGACATTCTGTAACAGAGACCACTTGAGGAAAGCTAGCTGCTTCTTTCTTACTTGAGAGAAGCCTGGAATGTAGATCTTTTGTTCTTGAATCAGCCATTTCTTTTTTTCTCTCTAGGTTTTCTGGTTTGATGTTTAAGGTGAGACTGTTTGAAGAGGCACCACAGGTTTTGTTACCTGGTGGAGAGATGTCTTTCATTTTTCTCTTAATGGGAATGGTCTGAGTATTAGCAAGGACATCTGCTCCATCCTCTAATGGAGGGTGATGGCTCTGCTGGGCATCTTTGCTTTTTGCTAAAGGCATCTCTTTGTTTATATTTTGTAGAAAGTCAGTTGGCAACTTTGCGTGGTCTGGAGAATTAAGGGACACTTGTTGATTTAAAACACATTCACTTTCTACTTTGTTTACAAGTTCATCAGTACAAGAAAGTTCATCCATCTCACAGGCAATGCTCTGTTCATCTAAATGCAGAATATTGTCAGGTCTGTAATCAAATTCTGGGGATGGTGGCAACTGAGCAATATCTTTGCTGGGTTTTAAAACCTCATTTATAGGACTTATCTGATCCTCTGGCATTAAACTCACAAGAGATTTTCTTTCAAACAGAAAATCATTACATGATGCTTCATTTAAATGGGTGTCACCTTCCAGATTTCTCTGGATGTTGACTAAGGAGTTAGAGTCTTTACAGTAAATCTTTTCATGTAACATATTGGGCTCTATAGTGGTTATCTGTTCTGGCTCTTCAACCTGCTTCGAGGAGGAAAAATTGCTTTTTTCAGAGTGTTCATCTGCATGGCTCATGTTAACAAAAGTTTCTCTATGGTCCTCAGAGTTTGTCGAGTTATCTTGAATGTCTAAAGCAATTTTCAAATCACTTTTTTTTAACATTACTTCTGTAGATTCAGGAAAAGAATTGGGCATTAATGAACTACAGCTCTCTGTATGGAGACTGCCTTGAATGCAATAGTTATTGTGGATATTTTCTTTTGGGGAATCAATAGTCTTTTTTCCACCAGAACAATGATGACCAATCTGCTTTTCTGGCTGTGTGGCATTAATAGGAAAGAGTTCCCCTCTTTCACTCCTGGGATTCCAACATTGTTCTTCATTTTCTTCTCTAGAAGTCGAGTTCTTGTTTTGATCGTCCCCATCAAAACAGGAATTGTCTGTCGTTTCGGCAGATCCCTTCAGCAAACCATCTCCTTCAAAACCACATTTTTCTAAGCAAAATGTTCTGGATTCTGGACCAGACAAATCTGATGTGGAACATGAAACTTCAGAATTTTCTTCCAAGGGTTCTATAGCAACTACATTTCTTCTGGCTATGGGACCATCAGGTGCAGAACTGTGTTTTTCATGATGGTGGCCATGAATCTGTGGGTGATTGTCAGCTGCTTCACAGACAAGGTTAAATTTACACAACTCTTCCTTCCCACTGTCCATTTTGCAAATGGCACTGTTCCCTGGTAATAATGACAACCAAGAAGGACAAGTTTTTAATTCTTCACAGTCTTTCTCTTTAAGAGTTGCTTCTGTTAATCCAGGGTCCACAAAGGTTAAAGGCTCTATGGTAACCAATTTGCTGGTTTCTGAAACCTCACCACTGGCCATGATTTTGTCTACTTCTGGGTATTCGCTGCACCCTGCTGAGAGACCTTTACTCACATTGCCATTCTTGTGTCCTTCATTATTATTCATCTTAGTCCCATTGACCTTCATACTTTGTACTTCTTCAATGGATTTTAGCAGAGTTTCAGTTGTAATTTGTACATTTCCTTCTGTGCAAAAGAAATAAATCCAAATCAGTATGTAATCATAAAAAAAAATTTGTTTGCTATATCTCTATGAATTTTGTCACACTACAAGCAATAACAACAACAAAGACCCAACTGAAAAAGAGAATTACAATTACTGCACTATACCACTGATTTCACTTTTCTCTGCAAAATACAACAGAGGGCTAAAAGTATATTTGCCAGTAACTGGTAATTTTCTTTTCTATTTTTTGAGACAGGGTCTCACTCTGTTGCCTGGGCTAGAGTGTAGTGGCATCAACACAGCTCACAGCTCAACCAATCCTCCTGCCTCAGCTTCCCGAGTAGCTGGGACTATATGCACGTGCCACCACGCCCAACTAATTTTTATTTTTTTTAGAGACAGGCTCTTGCTATGTTGCTCAGGCTGGTCTCGAACTCCTGACCTCAAGTGCTCCTTCTGCCTTGGCCTCCCAAAATGCTGTGATTACAGGCATGAGCCACTGTGCCCCGCCAGAAACCAGTAATTTTCAACAAATGCCTTTCTCTAAATGTTATACAGCATTCAACTGAAAACTACATGGAGACATATGCCTAATTCAGAGTCTTAAGAAGCTTCCATTTCAAAACATTAATAGAGCAGATTCAAAATATAACAGCTTACAGTATTAGATGACCATATATCTCATTATTTGAACTTATATAAGTCATAGATAAAATTACTCTTTGAAGAAAAACAATTATTCATAAAACTTAATATAAAAGAGATTAATCTATAAATTGAATATTAGCCTTGAAGTCAATTATCTACTACAACTGGCTTTCTACAAGGTTGAGCTGATAATTATTGAAGCTACATGACAGATACATGGGGGTTTAATAAAGTCTTTCCACGTTAAAATAAGTTTGAAAATTCCCGTTATGAAACATTAAAAATCAAAAACCTTTCTAAGGAGAATATAAATACAATTCATAAAGAATTTTTCCTGTAGTTTCTCTGAAATTCTAGGTACAAGATGTAGTTAGTATAAAGAAGTTCCCCAAACTTGTTAATCTATATCCACACACAAAAATATTTTCATCCCTCCTCACTTTTTAGAAAAATAAATCCAAAGCAATACACGTGTACGTGTATATAGGTGTGTGTGTATGTATGTATGTATGTAACAAGATACCTGCACTAAACAAATTAAGCAAAATGTAAATCAATTTAAATATCCAATCCCTACTAGCATGTAAACTCCATGAGGGTAAAGATCTTGTTTGTTTTGTTCTCCTCCATATTGGCCAGCATAATGCCTGGTATACAACAGTACTCAATAAATACTTGTAAAATTAAGGAATATGGTTAGGTCAAAACAACAAATGCTATTAACAGTGAGTTTCTGGGGCTCCCTAATCCATTTTCCAATAGGTTCTAAGAGCAGCAATTACCAAGAGCCACGACTATGAAGCCAGACCATCTTTGACTTGATCTTGGCTCTATGATGTTTACTTCTCTGAGTTTCTTCCTTTGTAAAAAGTGAGGGAAGTACACTAACCTCAGTGCTATATTGAGGACTAAATTAAATAATACATATAAAAATATAAAATACCGGCTGGGTGTGGTGGCTCACGTCTGTAATCCTAGCATTCTGGGAGGCCAAGATGGGAGGATCATTTGAGCTCAGGAGTTTGAGACCAGCCTGAGCAACAGCGAGACCCTGTCTCTACTAAAACAAATAGAAAGAAATTAACTGGAAGACTAAACATAAATATATAAAAAAATTAGCCGGGCACGGTGATGCATGCCTGTAGTCCCAGCTACTCGGGAGGCTGAGGCAGGAGGATTGCTTGAGCCCAGGAGTTTGAGGTTGCTGTGAGCGAGGCCGATGCCACAGCACTCTAGCTCGGGCAACAGAGTGAGACTGTCTCAAAAAAAAAAAAAAAAAAAGAGAGAGAGAGAGCTTTGTGTACATTAACTCATCTAATTTTTACAATAATCCTTTGCAATATGTGCCATCTTTATCCCCATGTTACAGATAAGGACCAGGCCAGTGCTGTACAGCCTTTTCGTTTGTTTGCTTATTTGTTCAGGCCCATCCATGGACGTGGTATTCCACAGCCTTTTGAAAACTTTCTAATAAAAATAAAATTGCCTCAAACTCTCATTTTACAGTTCTTTGAAATTTCAAAATAAATGTGATTAAAAATAAGTCAAAAGAATGGGCAGAGTATCGTTTTGCTTTCCAGCTGTACACAAGCCTTCCCCACCCAGCCTTCTGCTACCATGCCTGGGAAGTGCCTGTTCCTCTGGCACATATTGCAAAGGATTACTGTAAAAATTAGATGAGTTAATATACACAAAGCTCTCTTTTTTTTTTTTTTTGAGACAGAATCTCACTCTGTTGCCCGAGCTAGAGTGCCGTGGCACTGGCCTCGCTCACAGCAACCTCACTCTCCTGAGCTCAAGCAATCCTACTGCCCGAGCCTCCCGAGTAGCTGGGACTACAGGCAAGCACCACCATGCCCCGTTAATTTTTTATATATATTTTTAGTTGTTCAGCTAATTTCTTTCTATTTTTTAGTAGAGACAGGGTCTCGCTGTTGCTCAGGCTGGTCTCAAACTCCTGAGCTCAAACAATCTGCCCACCTCAGCTTCCCAGAGTGCTAAGATTACAGGCATGAGCCATCACACCTGGCTACACGAAGCTCTTAAAAGTGCCAGCAGAGAATCCAGCTTTAGTTTGTGCTAGCCACTCTTATTAGGCCTTTGGGAGCCTATTCCCTTGGACAACGTCTCTACCAAATCTTTGTAATAATTTGTAATACTCTGTTTCTTGATTCTTTAATATAGCACTCTAATGACACCAAGCTATTTGAGGGCAGAAATTAGACCTTTTTCTTTTTTTTGAGACAGGGTCTTGCTCTGTTGCCTGGGCTTGAGCGCAGTGGTGTCATCATAGCTTGCTGCAACCTCAGCCTCCTGAACTCAAGCGATCATCCTGCGTCAGCCTCCTGAGAAGCTGGGACTATAGGTGTGTGCCACCATGCCTGGCTTATTTTTCTACTTTTTGTAGAGATGGAGTCTTGCTCTTGCTCAGGCTGGTATCAAACTCCTGGCCTCAAGGGATCCTCCTGCCTGAGTCTCCCAAAGTGCTTGGATTACAGGCGTGAGCCACTGTGCCTGGCCTAGAAACTGGATCTTAACGATTGCTGTGGACTCAGTATTTGGCATCGACCTTGGTACGTCGTAGGTACATATGAATGTTAGCTAGCTCAGTGGGTATATGAAAAAATGTTAGACATCTTTAGTCATTAGAGATATGCAAAAAATTAAAATTCCAATGAGATATCATCTCACCCCAGTTAAAATGGCTTTTATCCAAAAGACAGGCAATAATGAATGCTGGCAGGGATGTGAAGAAAGGGGAATCCTCGTACACTGTTGGTGGGAATGTAAATTAGTGCAATCACTATGGAGAATAGTATGGCGTTTTCACAAAAAACTAAAAAGAGAAGTACCATATGATCCAGCAATCCCACTGCTATGTATATCCAAAAGAAAGGAAATCAGTATATCAAAAAGGTAATTGCCCACGCATGCTTACTGCAGCACTATTCACAATTTCCAAGATTTGGAATCAACCTAAGTGTCCACCAACAGATAAATGGATAAAGAAAATATCGTACATATACACAATGGAATATTATTCATTCATAAAAAGAATAAAATCCTGTCATTTGCAGCAACATGGATG